>CAVNYN010227368.1:0-36570 GCA_963692815.1 Nyctanthes arbor-tristis
TGATAACAGGAACAGTAGTGAAGCTAGCATACAATATGTTTCAATTCATTGTACACCATATTATCTGGGATCTTAAAGTAGGACGTTTAAAGGGAGAAGGTTCTGGCACTGTTTGTCAAATTCCAACCCACAGCTGCTCTCTATTGAGCGTCCTATGCCTTGTATGCCATATTCACACACACACTCTCTCTCTCTCTCTCTCTCTCTCTCTCTCTCTCTCTCTCTCTCTCGCGGAATACAGAGAAAAAGAGAGAGGAAGAGGGGATGAGTTGATCAAGGTTAAATCTCAAGGTTTATAGACAACCATTCTTTGCACATTGGTTTATAGTTAAATGAGGACTTATTGCAGTTGGATTTTTAAGCATGCATTCCTTATTTAAGTGGTTGACGTCTTGTTGAAGCTGAATCTGAATTTCCAGAAAAACAGTCCATACTGATCTATGCATGTAAAAAAGTGACAATCCATTATCATCTATGTATTGTGTTGTCATATACATCTATAGATCTTTTTGAAGTTGGCTTTATGTTGAGCTATAATTTAGTAACTTCTGAAAAATAACAATTAGTGTATGTTTCAAAACATTAGATGCTTTCTGCTCATGTTCTGCTTGCTTTTAATAGTTTCTCTTCTGCAGGGTTGCAAGCCCGCAGAACAAATGAATATTATTGGCAGTTCAGCTACAATGAGTCCTTGCACTTCATACCAACCAAGCCCTGGAGCATCTTTTAACCCAAGCCCCAGTTCATCGTCAATTCCCAGCCCTGTTTCATCCTATTATGCTGCTAATGCCAATAATACTGCCGATCCTAACTCCCTTATCCCATGGCTCAAAAATCTATCGTCGGGGTCCTCACCTGTTTCATCCAAGCAAATCCACCACCTTTACATCCCTGGGGGTTCTATAAGTGCACCAGTCACGCCACCATTGAGCTCGCCTACTGCCCGTACTCCTAGAATGACGGGTAACTGGGATGACCCAGCAGCTGGTTCAGCATGGACCGGGCAGCACTATGCCTTTCTACCCTCGTCTACCCCTCCAAGTCCTGGTCGTCAAACTCCTCCTGATTCGGTTTGGCTTTCTGGTGTTCAAACTCCCCAAGATGGACCTTCTTCTCCCACATTCACCCTCGTCTCACCAAATCCATTTGGGTTCAAGGAGCCATTGTCAAATGGTGGATCTCGTATGTGGACCCCAGGACAGAGTGGAACCTGTTCTCCAGCTGTGGCTGTGGGTTTTGATCAGACGGCTGATGTTCCCATGTCGGACGCAATTTCAGCAGAGTTTGCCTTTGGCAGCAATACCAAAGGACTAGTGAAACCATGGGAAGGAGAGAGAATCCATGACGATTGTGCTCCAGATGACCTTGAGCTTACTCTAGGGAACTCTACGACCAGGTAAATTTGTTTTTCTTTTTTCGTTCCTGATCGTCTTTCGGAAGGAGATAATGTTATTTCTTACAAAAGTTGTTCCTTTTTCTCCTTTTTTTTTTTTTTTTAATATATTATAATTGCAGATGAAGAGGCGCAAATAACCAGGTGTTCATTGATATGTGTCTGCCTCTCTGCAAAGGTCCAGTTATATGTACCTCTTGTGTTGTATTAACCTTTCTGAATATGGTAGTATTCTGCTCCATTGAGATTTTACTGGGTAGGAGCTGGTTTTTCTTTTTCTTTCTTTTCCCCCACTTAAAAAGAAACAATAGATTGATATATAATTGCCAGTGCCGTTGCACCTGGAACCATTTTCTTTTTATCACTTGCAGATTTTCCTCCAAACATCCATGTTGCAAATTCTTTTTTATTCTTTTTGAAGTGTTGCTTGTTGCATTGTTTACACCGGCTGCTGGCGTGTGTTTGTTGGTACTACAAATATTGCTCGTCAAAAACAGTGACCGTTTTTGTTTTTGTTTCTTTTGTTTTTATTTTTCCTTGTTATGTGGTTATTCAGTTTTGGCAATCATGATATGGTTTATTGTTATAATAACAAGACAAGATGAAAGCATTTACTGTTGATTATGAGAATCAAATTATAATGGGAAAATATAATGAGTTGAACTGAGTAGTTGAGATTTGATTACACCTCTGACATTTTTTTTGCCTTTATATAATTAATTTAGGCCACTCAATTCAATCATGTAGTGCGTTTATATCAACTCTAAGCTTTAATTTTACATGGTCAATATAATAACTAGAAAAATGGTGATAATAAATTGACAAACTTAACCAAAGCCACGCGAAAATTAGATATATTGCTCGGGCAATGTGACATTAATATTACTCCCAATGAATTGTAGTTGAATTGTAGTTCGATCATGAGGACAATCCCCCATTCATTACGTTCCCAATGTACAATTTTTTCGTTTCAATCAAAGCCAATTTTCCTGTCAATCCTGTACAATTGAATATATACAACCAAGAATCTTGCTTTGGAACACATTATATGCAACTACCACAGTATATACACATTTTATGGAAACGCTAGTGTTCCCTAACTGTGCCGTCATCCTTGAAGCTTCTTAAACAAGTCTCCGAGGGCACGGTAAAGGGTGGCTGTGGCAGGGGGTCGAGGCAATGAACCAAGAAGAATGTCTGAGGCGGTTAGAGTCTGGCTGCCATAGAATCTAGAATTTTCACGTGCACGAGTTGTGACCAAACTTCCTTCGAGAGAGCATCCAATAAATGCACCTGTTGCCAAATTTGTCATGAGATTAAGAGCTAAGATAACTTATCATGACAGCGGCATTAATTATGCAAGATCCTTCATTACTCACCAACTGGCTGCCATGTAAGCAATTGCTTAACATACTTTGAACATCGCTAATTAAATCATTTCTATATTATGAATCTACGATATCTGCATATTTGATTCCTCATCCTAAAATCAAGATTGCAAAAAGACTTAAAAAGTAATGCCAAAGATTAAATGAATGAAAGGATCACCTTTACTACAGCTATAGGTATAACAAGCAGCGTAGCCATTGGCACTGGCTCTCATATCAGCTCCGGCAGTACGTCCAATGATCCCCACAGCAGCGCTTAAACCAGCTCCAACTGAGAGATGTGTATCACTGCTGAAGGTTTTCACCGCTTCGCTTGTTCTCAAAACAACTATAAAATCAGTCAATTCTCCCCCAGCCTGCGGAAGGAACTTAAAAGCTAAACAAGCCACGGTACATAGTCAAAAGAAAAGCAAGAAACGGTCTGAGGCCTTTCTATTGAACAATTTAGTCCTTGCCGAAAATGAACAAAAGCAAATATATAATATCACAGGTAAAAACTCCTATGGTCCATTACCGTGGCTCCAGGGCCACAGTAAGTGATGTTTGCTGGAAAGCAAAATACCATAAGTGAAAACTTGAAGACAGAAACACAACGCATTCCATGGTCTAGGGAAAACTAGTAAAGTAAAATACCAAAAATGAAAATCTGGCAACAGAAGCACAATGCAGGCCAAGTAGCGACTAATATCTTCCACCCTGATGCAGAAAATTCCAAGTGAAAATTAAAATCACTTTACCTGAGCGCCCCATCCTACACCAAAGGAAGAAATGGCAGAGGGAGCGGACCATGTGCCGTCATCCCTACGAGCAACAACTAGACCTGTTCCAATGTTGTATGTCACCATAATTCCAACTTTCACAACCGTAAGTATCGCAAGGCCCTTTGCATCTCGTAAAATAGCTTCTGGAATTCTTCTTTCAGGCTTCAAGGAAACAACCTGAGAAAATCATATGTTTACAACACAGACAATCAATTTAGTAAACTTCATCATAACCTGTAATGTATGTGTGCTTTTTCTGACTAAATGCCAGAGGCACTCTCCCCATTTTAAAAGTATAAGCAGACAAATGTGAACCTTTTAGAGAAAGAACTCATATGGCCAACGGATGCCTTGCTTGTTTATTTTTTCAGGTACAGGAAACGTGAAGATAAAACAGTTTTCACAAAATCAATATGCCATTACCTCGTTTCTGTAAGTGATTCTAGGCCTTAAATAGGAAGCATTAAAAAGATAGATAGAATATCGAAAATTTGAGTTGATTTCAGACCTTACTATAACAGCAGATGGTGTTCGTGGCCTTGTAAATTTCATATTCCATCGTCTGTCCCCATGGAAAATTTATCCAGGACCTTAAAGTGCTTAGGTCTGTCAGATCATGTGTTGGCAACTGCGCAGCACGGCTTACTTGATCCATCAAGTAAGGCTGCACAGTCTCAAGACGCACACAACATACATCACATACTCGTTGCGGATTCTCAGCACGGAATTTTGCTGGCAGTAAGCTCCTCCCTTTGGTACAGTCACCGCAAAAAACTCCTCCACAAAACCGACAATGATGCCTGGCACACATTATTGGGTGAAATCTTATGCTGCACAGCATGCAGGAAGAAGCTGCACTGTCTGGAAGCCATTTCGGGGGCTCAGCTTCAAGAATTTCTTGGGCATTACTGAAATCAGCCTCTGTGAGAGTTTGAGCCATCTCCTTCCATGCTTGCTCAATTACACAGTTAGATATCCATGACATTTGCCCAATATCACCAGAAACAAGAGAACCGGCCTTTCCTCGGGCCGCAAGCAACATCTCCACGACCACATCCCACATGGTCATTGCTTTATCTTCCCCAATGCATTGTCCCCAGCTTGCATCTCCTTCAGGAGTGTATCCACCATTTGAGCAGAAACCTCTAGTCCACTCTTCATGCTCACATTCTGACATAGGGGGAATGGAGACAGGTATCCAAATTCCAGTTTCTTCATAATGTGGCGAGTCATAGTAGAAGTACTTTTCTTGCTTAGAAAGTGAAGTATTAAATTCTATCTTATGGTCAATCTCAACTTCTCTATCTTGAGGCGACTCAGTCCCACAGCTGTCCGTGTTGGCTATTGGTGTGCTATTTTTCTTGGCAGTCTTCTCGAGCCAGGAAGAGTTACATTGTTTATCACTGTCCACTGTAGGTGTAGCCACCTGGCAAGGTGGTAAAATCCCATTTTCAGTTGGGTGTCCAACCTTTCCAGCCGGTGACTCAAGTTCTTCAGTTTTGGCTGCTACTTTTGTAGAACCTCTCTTCCCAGCACTTTGCTTTGTTTCATCTTCAGGCAATTCAGAAAAACATGATAAAGGCCTAAATTGTTGTCTCTTGAAACATTCTTCTTCATCACTTTCATTCCCTTTGTTACAGAGAGATAATTCACTAAGAGATTGTTCAGTATAGACCATTTGCTGGCTCATGAAACAGTTAGTCTCAGAAATATCCTCCCCAGGCCGAACACGTAATAAAGGACTGGGTTCTTCACAGCTCTCCATTTACTCTACTGTAGCCCCAATAATGGTCCTCTAATATATCTCTCCTTTCTCTGAAGAATGCATTTGGAATTCAGTTCAACAAGAAAAGAAAATTTACATGGATAAAACCCTATTATATGAAAAGGGAAGTGCGAGACTAATGCATACAGCATATTCAACAAATAACCCAGACATTTAATACTGGCTATGAAGCACTCCAATTTTCACTTTTATATCAAAGAAAAAGTTGAACGCACTACATGACACTTAAGCAGGGGGAAAATATATCGTTGAAAGCAACAGAACCAACGCGACTACAACCAGCGCTAAAAAGGATAGGTGGAGGGAAATGGAGACGAGATCTAGGCAAAGCGTGATGGAAATAGACAAGGATAGTTTACTTAAAATCTCCAAGTTCAGATAATTAGAGTTTATTTTAAAGACAGTGTAGTATTTTTTCTTGTTTTTATGCTAAGATTCCTACTTTACGCTAGTTTCATACTCAGAGTATTATGGTAGTTAAACATCAACAACTGAATGCCACTTTACGATTTCCGTTTGTCTTATTCCTCTACCATTCTATCTCCCCCTTGTCCTCCCCTATTTGCCTTCTTCTATAGTTCTAAGTCTTGTCTGGTAGTGTATCTTATCAAAAAGAACATATAGGTTAATTAATACACTCCAATTGATGCTTCACTAAATGCACATGATACATCATAATTTACACACAATGTAAATGTGCAGAAAACACTATGAACAGTTTCATTGAGGAGCATAAAATACAAAATAATGTTCATAAATTTCTGTATCTTGAATTTCAGAAGATATAATTTAAATTTCAAGTGTTTGGAGCGCCATGTGTTAACTTGTGAAGAGAAAACACAACCCCACCTGACCTGTTCCCAGAAAAAAAGGAACGAAAGGAAAATAAGAAAAATCATCTTTTGTTGTTGCTTGTTTTAAAAACTTCCAAGAAACCATTGCCTTTACAACTTTTTTAGAGAGCCTTCACATTAGTAACATACTGAGAGTAATAAACTTGTCTTCTGCATATACCTGGACTTCGAAATTTTCTCATTCTGTGTTTTGCTGCCAAATGTTAAGTCTTAGTCCATCGTGCTTTAGCAAGATGTAACTTCTCAACAAAGTTCACACTTTTCGTGATGCATATAACACCGCCAAATTTATTAATAGTACACAGCGCTTAAAAAGGAAAAGAATTCAGAGAGCACAATTTTCCACTTTCCACTCTTCTTTCATTGATGCATGTAGCTCCCTAGGTAGGGAAAGGGGGAGCAAGACATAACACCTAATTTAGAATTTTCAAGATGGCACAATACCTCCGTTTTTTGAAAATGGGTGAATTGCCAGCTCTCTTGTTGTCTGTAAAATCATGTTACTTTCTAGCCCAACTCAAACACTTTCATTAACTGATATTAGTAAAAGATTAACTTGTATTTGTCTGGTAATTTACCAGTTATATCATCCAGAAATCCAATTACAAGCATAACATCAAGCATATAAAAAACAAAGAACTGCCAAAGCTGTTCGTTTTCGTTATGGAAAACGGAGTCACTTTACTTGCACTGCACCATACAAATAAAAAATCCAAATACCTCCGCAGCAAAAGCAACTTAATTTTCGTGAAAAAAGGAGGTAATTCAACTAGTTCTGGAAAAGTTGTCCGAACAAAATTGAACGAATTAACGGAGCAAGAGGAGCAACAAACAAAGTAACCAGAAAACCCATACTTTTCTAATAAATAAATAGCAAGTAAAAATCATAGTAAAATAAGAAAAGGACATCGATATCTGAATATCCGAGAAACTGACCTACGAAAAGGTTTTAGGAAAGAAAGACTATTAGTTTCGCAATCAAAGCAACACCGAAGGGAATCAAACAATCTTAATAATCATCCGACATCAATTAATATATAGATAAACATAAAAGAGGGAGTACCGGAAACCCTAGATTCTGAGGGAGTCTATTTCTCCTTCAGCTGAAATTGGGAACCCGATTATTGCCGATCATCCAACGCTGTTGCCTAAACGAATAATATAATATATGAAGCAGAGTTACCAGACAGAGAATTGAATTGTTGATTGACCGATCTCATTCCTGCTGATGTTGTTGCCATCGGCGTGTCGGGTCGATTTACCTATGAGTTATAAAAATTATATAAAATCGGTTCTCAAACTATTGCAAGAATGGCCTATTAGCTCAGTTGGTTAGAGCGTCGTGCTAATAACGCGAAGGTCGCAGGTTCGAGACCTGCATGGGCCAGATATATGTTTTTTGTTTCCCTGCGAATTACGATAATTCCTTTTCTTTCCATTTTGGCCCTTTTCCCTACACCTTTGGCCTTTTTAAATTAAATTAATTTAATGTCTTATCTGTAAATTATTTTTTCTAAATCACACAATACACATTTAAATTATTTCATAGAGGTAAGATTGTGAATTTACCTTAATTTTGGAAAAGGGAAATATATTCATATTATAATTTTTTATAGTTATCCACATTTTTATTATTTTAATGGTCCTCAATTTTTATAGCTTATAAAACTGGAGTCTAAAGAAATATTAATGAATTTTTTCTAAGCATTTTTTAATTTTTGTATCTTGTTTCATAATGATGATTATAACTGTACAAAAAAATTTTATTTGTATGTCTTAAAGTCATTAAAAAAATGTGCCAAAACCTTTATAGTCTAGTGGTATCCGTGTTACTTGTTTATTCCCTTAGTAAAGAGTTCGATTCCCCTCACTTACAATCCCCTTGTAATGTAAAAAAAGTCATAATAAATGTGCAATTTTATTTTTATATATTTTGTTTTTCTTTTCTTATTCAAAATATTTAAATGGTTTTCACTCTAAAATTTTTAGATAGAAATTATAATTATATACAAGATGTGATAATCGATAAAAAGATTAAGAAAAAAACATGTGAAGAAAAAGTTAATAGCTTAATCTAAAAACTCGAAAAGATAAAGGATACTGAAAGATAAAAGATGAAGGATACTATAATTAGTGTGTAGTGTGAATATAACTCCCATTTTGAAAGATACTATTTGCGGTAATCACAATCTTACCCATGTATATTGTTTGAATAAGGAAAAATAATTTAAAAATAAGACGATAAATTTACCCTATTTTTGATAAAAAAATTGCCATTACCTACAAATTGGAGAATTCGTTTTTTGCGCTTTCACTACTCAGGATCAGTCTACTATTGGAGAAGATCAAGTCTGGATTATTATTATTTTTTCGTTTTTCTTGGTGTATAATCATTTTATCACTGATTTGCAAAAATGAAATCAACTTTGTGCATTAGACTTGAATTTCTTGATTACAGGTTTCATTTTCCCATTGGGTTATTTATTTCTCATTAAGTAAAATTAGATTTCAAAGTATTATCATTTATCATATAATATTTGATTCATTAATAACACAACTTTGATTATTATCAATGCTCTATTATTGTGGTTGGAATTGTGATGCATTTGTTGAATAGTCAAATTCTGGGAATAAACAATTGAACCACACTCATTCCTCCCCTAACCTTCCTCTCTCCCTATCCTCCCTGTATGATAAAGAAATAAAAATAAAAATAGAAAATGAGAAAATAATGTTATGTTATATTTTATAGACTAGTCCATAATGAAGGATCGTATTTTCGTATGACACGTGATTACTAGATGAAAAGGTAATTTGATGACCATATCGTCTCATATTGAACTCTGTAAAAATAAAGCAAACATATCTTATTTTGTCACCCTATATATACTCAAAAATTGGACCAATTAAATGCAAAAAAAAAAAAAAACAAAAACAATAATAATAAATAAAATAAAATAAAATGAATTGCGTTGAAAAAGAAGTTGAGATTTTGAGACTCGAGGGATCCATCGAAGAGTGGATAAAAAGGAAGAAAAAGTAGGGTTTCACGGGCGGGGCCGGGAGTCAATGCTGTCTTTATAAAGTAAGAGCCGGAACTCCATGAATCACGAGAGCCAGCCACCTTCCCCGGCTGGCCGCCTTTACTCTTATCTGTAACGTTTATCCATTGGTCAAATTTATTAGACAATTTAATCACGAATCAATTTTGATTCAGGTGTTTTTTTTGATTTTGACCACGATTAGCATGGACGACTTTTCTCTTAAGACGGAGTCGGATCATCATCATCATAAAATAAAAAGGAAAAATAAATAATACTTTTTAGTCCCGCTCTCTTACAAATAGATCGGCACATTACTATATCAACTCGATATGTTGACATGTAAAAATGCGGGAGAAATGCAGTAATAAAAAGTCAAATGCTTATAAATGATGTACGTATAATCTGATACATACAATAATGTGTCAAACTGTTGATAGTAGATTTTTTTCCCGATTATAGGAGTATCAATTATCTTGAAATATATATATCCCACACATTAGTAATAAGTAAAGTAGTATTAAATCAGTTATTGGTTGCAATTGGTTGCCAAATTTGGGGAAGATGCCACTTAGTTGGATTAGAATTAAGCCATTAATTAATTAATTAACATTGGATGCTTCAAGTAATTGCATTAGATCACCTACCAGCCTGAAAATTCATCTAATCTAACAGTAAAAATATTGACTTCCATTCACACATCTTAACATTCACATCAACTCAAAGTTGAAGGCCAGGAAACAAAAAAAGATGCAAATACTGGGAAATTACTTAGGAAGACAAAAGCACGCATGATGAGATAATTCAAGCCAAAATATTATTAATGCATGGTATGGGTAGTGGGCATATTCTGCATTTTCCGGTGGGTGGTTGAAGCATCCTTCAATGTTCAATGCCATCTTTATTAACCTTGTGGTAATTAATATATATAAATTCAGACATATCATCACACTTTTCAACCATAATAACATGTCTTCAGATTTTAAGGAAGCTTCTCTCTCTTCATAGTCAAATGTGTTGATCCATCCTTAAAAAAGTCCAAATTCTCTCCCTCGTCCATTCCTCCCCACCCCCACCCAACCCACCTCTACCGTATATATACCGCTCTCTGTAGTCTGTAGAGGTAAGAAAAATATTATAATGGCTGAAATTTCATCAGGTGCAAATGGGGTGGCTGTGAATATAAAGGTGGAGGAAGCTTTAAACAAGAAAACTCCTGATATAGCACCCAACACCACCAGCCATGGAAATTCTTCAGGCCACAGTCTTTTCACCCTGCCTTTCATTCAGAAGGTAGTGATTCTGTTAATCAGCACTTTGAATCATTTCATCTTCTTCTTTCTTGATATTTATTAGAGTACCCAACAAGAGAAATCTCTGAAACTTGTATACAGATAATTGCAGAGATAGTGGGGACATATTTCTTGATATTTGCCGGCTGCGGCGCAGTGGTGGTGAACGCGGACAAGGACAAGGTGGTCACCCAGCCGGGAATTTCCATAGTCTGGGGTCTGGCGGTGATGGTTATGGCATATTCAGTTGGGCATATTTCTGGTGCACATTTTAATCCTGCTGTCACTATTGCTTTTGCTACCTGCAAGAGGTTCCCATGGAAACAGGTGATGATTTTAATTGCAACTCTAGTACTGGTACTCTTCAATATCCGCATAAACATATAGCGAGTGTTAATTGCACCTCTAGCACAGTTATTAATTAGTAGTTACAGTTAAATAGATGTAAGATTTTAAAAATATTTCGCATTATATTCGATATAATGTTGTTATTAATTGCATGTTATGATCGATTTATATGCCTATTTTTATCAAATGGTGGATTACAATCTTTGGTTTAGGTACCGGTCTACATCCTAGCTCAAGTCATTGGATCAACCCTAGCGAGCGGAACTCTTAGGTTGCTTTTCAACGGCAACCACGATCATTTTGCTGGCACACTTCCAACCGGTTCCGACTTGCAGTCTCTGGTGGTGGAGTTTATTATTACATTCTACCTCATGTTTGTCATCTCTGGCGTTGCCACCGATAATAGAGCTGTACGTTCGACTAATCCATCACTTATACCGTTAAGTTTTATAAAATTTCTATGTCTTATAATAGTCAATTCATTGCACATGTTTGGACATTTATACCTTTCTTAGAAGATCATGAAATTGATACTCGTGTATCATTTATATGTTATTTTAATGCATATATCATATTTTATTTGGCGTCAAAAATGGCAACATTACATCCCGATGATTAAAATAAGTCAAAGAAGTACGTAGACATCCACGTTGAACATGGTAATCAATCATGACGGGAAAATGAAAATAGTGGCAAATAACTTATGGGTCAGTTTGACTGCCAGTTATAATTGAGTGTTGCTTATAATTAGAGCTAAAAGATCAAAATTTGCACGCGTGATCATAGCACTTAATCAAGCCACATTTCAATTATGATTACGTCATCTTCAATAATATGACATTTTATGCATTTTTTTATGCCTAATCAATTTGTATAATTACAAGACTTGCTTTGCATGTTACCATTTATTCCCTTTCTTTGTAATGTAGATCGGAGAACTCGCGGGTCTAGCTGTTGGGTCTACGGTTCTACTAAACGTCATGTTTGCCGGGTAAGCATATATACAAAGAAATGTTACTTCTAGGGAAGCCTTTTCTATATCTTTTACAAAATAGGGTGATTTTAATATCTTACCTGGTAGACGGGCCAATTTCGGGGGCATCGATGAATCCAGCAAGGAGTATAGGCCCAGCAATAGTGTCAGCCCAGTTTCGGGGATTATGGATCTACTTGGTAGGCCCAACGACTGGGGCCGTGGCTGGGGCTTGGGTCTACAATATCATTAGATATACAGATAAGCCCTTGCGGGAAATTACCAAAAGCGCTTCCTTTCTCAAAGCTACATCGCGTAACGTCTAAGCCTTTTTATTGTATTCTCTTTCTTTCCTTGTGTAATTTATATATAGGAAACCGATCAAACTTGTATTCATTTTTTTTCTAAATAAATCAAATTTGTATTTTTTTAACATTACAGGGGATTGTAGAGGAGGGGAACCGAACCCTTGACCAAGGGTATAAACAACCAGCACGGATGCCACTAGACTACAAAGGTCTTGGCAAATCAAACTTGTATTTGACTTGTAATAATAATTTTTTATTTTATTTTATTATTTTTTTTTGGGGTTTTTACCAATGATTTTCAATTTACTCAATTTCCATTTTAGTTGTCCGGTAGACGACTGTAGAGGGGATGGTTCAGTTACGAGTCCCATTTCTTTGATTAATAGGCTATTAGCAAATTCATTTTAATCCAGCATAGAATGTTGTCAAATTAATTTTTTCCATATTTTTTGTGAGACTGACATGGAAGGTGACCAAAAAAAAAAAAAAAAGGTAATGTATTTAGCTTTTTGAGATTTGATAAAAGCAATTTTAAGGTTTCTTAACAAAATTGATATTGTTTTGGATAGGCATGAAAAACCACATACATGTAGTATATTATTAATTAATTAATTAATTAATTAAGAAGACTTGTGTGCTTTTCAATCTCTCCATTGACCAATATTTCCCGCCATTGATGCATCCAACCAACTCAGTTTTTCTTCAGTTTTCCCTTTCTTAAATTGCATTGCAATTGCATGTATATTATTCTTTATATATATATATATTGCAATCAATTAATTCTTGATAATTTGCAGTTGGTGCATAAATTGTTGAACAAGTCAAGAAAATCTGCTAAGCATTACCAAAAACTCATCAAAAGATATGCAGATCTGCAGTATGCATCAATTCCATCCTCCAAGTAAAGAAACCCATTTTGAAATTAAGAAAATCGAAATATACACACACACACACACACACACACACACACAAAAGATCCATTATTATGGGAGGCAATATATATAATCGATACCAATAGTACGACATTTAAGATTTTAGCATTTTACACCCATCTAAACGTGTAGATATATATATATATATATATATATAAACACGAGAAAACAAAAACTCTCACTCACAAAAATTAAAGGAAGACTCCACATTCCACAGCAATCAAGGTTCATACTCGAGAGCAGGATTCTGATAGCAACATATCTCCCCTTTCATCGATTAGCTCCGATGGAGACTTTATCCGCGACTGTTTTAATGCATTATTCATTCAAAAGGTATATATAGATCAGTTAAAATTATTACAGGTTCAATTATATACTAATTAACATGGCTGATGAATTTTAATTTGGTGATTGATGATGATCGATGATCAGTTGATAGCTGAGCTTATAGGCACCTACTTCTTAGTATTTACCGGTTGCAGCGCAGTAGTAGTGAACATGGACATGAATCGAGTGGTGACACTTCCAGGAATAGCAGTCGTGTTCGGTTTGGTTCTCATGGCATTGATTTACTCTCTCGGCCATGTCTCCGGTGCACATTTTAATCCTGCCGTAACCATTGCTTTAGCCTTCTGTGGGAAGTTCCGATGGACACAGGTGCATTACTAATTTTAACTTTTAAGAAATATACCATGTTGAACTATCTCGTCTATATTTAATTTGATTCATTCTAATTCTGCAGGTGCCAGGTATATTTCAGTTCAAGTGCTAGAGATCGGAAGAGCACAGTGCAACAGTTTGACTGTTATTCGAAGGGAACCAAGATCGATTTGAGGGGACGCTCCCAACTGGGTCTGATTTGCAGGCTTTCTTGATGGAAATCATAGTTACATTCCTCTTGTCATCTCTAGTCTTACCACTGATGATCGAGCTGTAAGTGGAATTTAATTTGTTGCAAGAAATTAAAGGATAATACTAATTAATTGTACATATATATAGAAATCGAATATAAAGCTTGAAATAGGCACGCGATGTGATGTTATTACCATGGATTAAAAAGTAGAAAAACAAAAAATTCTGCCAAGTGTATTAATTCTTCGTCAAATTTTATGTTTAAGTTGTTGTAGCATGAAAATTGGACCTTTGCTATTTTAGTACTAGCCAGCTGTGTACGTATAGGGTGTCGTAATGTGTTGGATTATAAATCAATTTTTCTTTCTTTGCTTTTTGATTGTTGATGCAGGTTAAACCTCTTGCTGGAGTGGCCATCGGAGCTACCCTTACTGTTAATGTGATAGTTGCAGGGTAATTGTATCTTTCTTTTTCATTCTATATGTGATATTCGATTATTTCATACTCGTCCAACATATAAATTTTAATTTGAAATAGAAATAGAATTTTCCAAATGAACTGTGGGGATTTCCGTAATAGAGTTGAGTCGTCGAAAATATGTGAATATGATTAGTTGTTACATAATAGAATAAATTTGCTAACAAGACTAAAGTACGCGTGAAAGATGAAATGGTATAATCTTTTATGATAGATTTAACACGCACTACTAGATGACGATTAATTGGATCTCATGTACAATGCAGTCGTTGTCTAACGTATGCTATTGACAGGCCAGTCTCTGGGGGATCGTTGAACCCGGCAAGGAGTTTGGGACCGGCAATTTTATGGAATCGCTACGACAGGTTATGGATATATCTACTAGGGCCGGTATTAGGAGCCATTATTGGTGCTTGGGTATACAATCTCATTAGACACTACTCCAAGTCCTCGCGTGACATTGCCATGACCTGATCTTTTATTTAGTACCAGTAGTAGTATATATAGTTAAACTATTTATTCTATAAGCAATGTCAAAGTCTTTGTAGCCCCACTCTATAGTGTGTAACTCTTCGCATAATTGTGGGGTGTAAATTAAATTCTATTTCAATAGATCAGTTTATGGAGGTGTAACAAGTTACATTATAGATCTTCATCAGAAAAATGTTTATATTTGTTATTTTGATTTTTAAGATGGTCTCACCTCATTGGATGTGAGTAGACCACTCAGTGTGGTCAGTACACTCTCTACTTATCTTGTATCATGATTCATGAGGAAAGTCCTTGACGCTTTTTTATTATACGTGCTTTTTTCTCTAAGATGCCTGCATTAAATATTTAAGTCAAATGTATTTATCAAAGTTCATTTTTAAGAAATAATCAAGTTATATATGATTTAACGGACAACTTGTTTAAAATTTTAATTAAAACAAATAAAGATAAAAACTAAAACAAAAAACCGATCCCATTACATCAATAATAATACATGTCAACTACAATGAAATCCTTATTATAGTCCTAATTATAATTGGTTGCGAAACGTACCCTAAGTCTTTAATTTTGAGTTAATTAAACAAACTCACAACCACATTAATTAATCCAAACAACTCGAGAAGGTTTTTTTAAACAAAGCTTTCATATCGTGTGGTTTGTATTGATGTATGCCACACGTATTTCAAATTCGTATGGTATGCATTCATATAACCCACATCAAACCGGAGGTTTTTGAGCACTAATCTTAATCCAAACACGGTCTCTAGATGCCTTATCAGTGACGCACGATCTACTGGCGACCACGAGTTATATGGAATTCTTTATCATTATTTACATAAACAACGTTTTAACATGTCTTTTAAAGGGCACAACCCATATATCAGAGGTCGTCCAATACATCTCTCTCTTTGATTTCTCAAATTAAGCGCCTACAATGGATGATATATCAAGAGTCAACTCCAACAGGATAGTATCAATAAACATAGACGATCATAATTTGAATCAAAATCCTCCTCTGCCCACTATTAATGCCAAGGATTCTTCCTGCTCTTATCTTTCTGTACCTTTCATCCAGAAGGTGATGTTTACTACTCATTCCTATTAATTACGTACAGGAACTTATTATTATTTTTTTTCATCCTAATTTGTTTTTTGTTTTGTTTTTTTTTTTTTGGGTGTAAAATCTGGTTTACAGTTGATAGCAGAGTTCGTTGGTACCTATTTCTTGATACTTGGTGGCTGTGCCGCCATCACAGTGAATAAAAACATGAACAATGTGGTGACGCATCCCGGAATAGCTGCCATGTGGGGGCTGGTGGAGGTGGTTATGATTTACTCCGTAGGCCCTATTTCCGGTGCACATTTGAACCCTGCTGTTACCATTGCTTTTGCAACCTGCAAGAGGTTCCCGTGGAAACAGGTATATTAACTGCATGGACATACACTTCGTCTAGGATGTTGAGAGTTTTAAAATTTTAGACGAGATATAGTTTAAAGTTATTTTACAGGTACCCACATACATCTTAGCTCAGGCTCTTGCATCAATTGTAGCGAGCGGAAGCCTTCGACTGTTATTCACGGGGAAACAAGATCAATTTTTCGAAACCCTTCCATCGGGGTCAAGCGTTCAATCTTTAATGATGGAGTTCATTTCAACATTTTACGTCATGTTTGTCATTTCTGGTGTAGCCACAGATAATCGAGCAGTTAATATATATTCATCTTCTACTTCTTACGTTTTAAGTTTATTCTAGAAATAATTAACTGCAAGAATTTCTTACTACGAAAACTTTTTGATACTCATGTTTTTCATTTCGATTGCACGTCATAGAGGACGAAGTAGCTAGAAATTTATTCCTGCCTAAGGGAGCATGGGCGGAGCCAGGAATTTAGGTGAGATCGGAAGAGCACCAAATTTTTTCCCCCTCCGATTGCGCAATATATCCTTTACAATGATCATTGCAAAAAACACTCTTTCTACACTGATATGCCAAAGTCAAAAGCTTGTAAACCAAAGGATATAGCCTATGTTTCTTTCCTCAACAACATTTTCTAATGAACAAGTTCCCTTTTAAAGAATATCTCCATAACCTAAGCCATGAACAATATATAATAAGAAATTAAAATTATTTCAAACAAATTCAAAAGCAAAAAAGCTTCAATTCCAAGTTGTATATTACTAAATAACTTCTTAAGTTGTTAAGTTTAGAGCAGTTGCATATTCCACTATGGCATTAACCACAATATAATATAGACTTCTAGTAGCCAATTGCTAACAAAAAATAGGCAACACAATTTAGGGAGTAAATAGAATACCAAATTAATTTAAATCAATCATAAACCCCAAATTTCATTATAAATAAAGAATTTTGAATAAACCCTAAAATAATAAAAAAACACAAAAACACAATTTTAAGTGAAATGAAAACTCCAACTATTGTCAAATCAACAATAAAAAATGCAAAAATATACCAAAAGAAGTATAAAACTAACATTCTCATAGATATTTTGAAGAAGTACTTAAATCTTTGATAGTTTAAAATTTTAAAAGAGATTCAAAAAGTAAATAATAGACTATTTTGCTTACCTTCCCTTCACCGTTGTTCTTCCATGTGCCGGTTCAAGACGCCGGAAAGTGCCTTGGAGATGTCAAACTCGAACTCGGAATTGTTGAAGGAAAAACTAGAAATAAAATGGCAGCAACAGCAGATACGTTCAATTTCAATGTATGTAATTGGGCTGGAGAGTTGCTTATTTGTTTTGGGCTTAAGTTTTATTTCCTTTCCTCGTCTAGAGGTAACAAAAACCATTTTTTTTTAATTTAGGCCTGTCGGATTATAAAATTTTTTACTTAGGCCACTGCGATCTGGCCCAAGTTTAATTGGACTACTCGGGAGTTGAGTGCAGTCCATGGACCGCACTCGTCCTAAATGAGCTTCGCCCCTGTAAGGGAGGAACCCACTTCCTATGAGACGCAAGCACATGAATGTCACGCAAATCCTAGAGCAACGCTATTTTGTACAAATTAAAATTTTGCAGAGGATATTTTACACACACCCATATAGCTAGCCCGTCTGATAACCATATATAGATTTAAAAACGATGTGGTCAGGGGTGGAGCCAGGATTTTTGTTCAGTGCGGTCCAATATTTTTTTCCCCCTGAATCAATAATAGCTCACCAAATGATAAGAAGTCATTAACAAACTAGTGTGCCCAATAGAATAACTTGCAAATCCAAAATATAAAGCAAGGTATATATATATATATTTTTTTGTATCACGAGTTCTACATGTTTTTATATTAAATAATATCTGGGTTTCTCATGAATTTTTTGGAAGAGAACTTAAGAAGAGAAAAATGGCATAAAACTAAAATGGGGAAAAATATTCTAACAAGCCAAACAAGTTCCATCTAGAAAAGCTCTGCCATGCCCTATTTATCTTCCTCTAAGTGGTTCTTGAATGGCCTTATTATTGCCTATAGAATCCACCTTAAAAATTTGTCGCCCTTTTTCAAATCAAAAGCCCTTATTGCCCAATTAAAAAATATTTGCAACAAAAATCACCAAAAGCTAATTAAAATTCAAAACCCAAGACCCCCTCAAAACTCATTGAGGCAAATCAGTTAGGGTTAGATAAAACCCTTTAAGTAGCTTATAATCAGATCAAATAAGTGAAAACGTACATTTAGAAGAACTGCACAAATTTCAAAATTAATATGATAAATACTAAATATGAACCTGATCAAGATGATAACGAGCCTAAATACGAATAGCATAAACTCCCAAAGACAAAATAAGATCCTCGGATGCGATCGCCATAGCCTTGAAATCCTATAATTTCTGACAAAGAATTGTATGTCTATCTGTATATATAGATAGAGACCAGTTTATATGTAAACTGGGAGCCTAGTAAAGGACTGGTATATTGAAGGACGAGAATCCCACTTCGGTTTTGAATTGGGAACAATGAGGTGATTCTTCCACATAAGGAGATCTTATAAACTGGGCTTTGAATTGCTACATGTGGTGTTTTTTGAATGACTGAGTGAGTCAGAGGCTCAAAGCTTGGGCCATTAAGACAATTTGGGTCGGAACTTGAGTGCCGTCAAGCTCACATTTTTAGTGGACCGCGGGAGCGTCCAGTGCGGTCTGTGGACCACACTGGTCTAACAGAGGCTCCGCCCCTGGATGTGGTGTGTGAAGAAACATGACGTGAAATGGTTTTTAATTTACAAAAATTTTGTACAATTTTCGTACATATCGTGAGATTCTTCTTTCTCAATGATATACATGGTATATTTTTTTAACAAGACAGATGGGGGAATTTGCTGGCCTTGTTATTGGAGCTTCAGTTTCACTTGACATACTTTTTGCTGGGTACGTAAGGAAGATCGATTACAGTTTAATGTTCATCTTTTTTATTTTATTTATTTTATCGTTGTTATTATTGTTGTTGAATGCTATTGTGATATGTTCGATATGTACTCCATATAACCCAAAAATTATAAAAAAAAAAAAAAGAAAAATTTTTTTACGACTTTGTTTTGACAATGTAATTAAATCTATAAATGTATTGGCCAATTTCGGTTGCATCACTGAATCCAGTAAGGAGTTTGGGACCGGCAATTGTTTACAATCATTAGAAGGATTTGTGGATATACATTTTGGGGCCAACCGCTGGAGCCATATCTGGTGCTTGGATCTATAATTAATCTTATTAGGTTTACAAACAAGCCACTGCGGGAAATCACCAAGAGTGTTTTGTTAGTCCGGAATGCTGCACGTACGAGCTCTACTCAAGTACCAAGAAAGAAAAAGAAGATAAAATTTTGTGTCTTATGATATTCGTTCATATACATATATATATATATAAAACTTATTTTTGCTAACATTATATATATTGTTGAAACTTGATAAGTGTTTTGAATTTTGATTACAGAAATGCTTGGATATATGCAATGGATTATTTGATTAGAATTGCAAAAACTTTGCAGCATTTTTGTTACATCAGTACAAAAATTAAGTTGATTAAAATCTATTGGACTATATGATTTATGTGTTTTACCAATATATATTATTATATTATCTATTATTAAACGCTTTATAAGTTTATCCATGAAATAATTTACAACTAATAAAATATAAATAAATATATAGTCAATACGAATATACCCCTACGTTCCCCCAATTGTATTAAAAAGAAAAGGAATATTATCTGCTAGCCCTAGGTCTAGGCATGGTTTGATTTGGTTGTAATTTTAAGAAAACTAGACCAAACTGAAAACCGATGATTTTTTAAAAAACCAAACCAAACCAAACCAATTCGGTTTTGGTTTGGTCATGTTTATATAAATAATGATGAAATATAATTCAATGTAGTTATCTACTAATGGTTAAAAGAAAAAAATACGTATCTTGTAGGAGCATCAACTATACTCGAGGGTTTGAGTTACATGATTTTAATAGAAATCGAGATTATTTGGTAACTTTACTCTTTTAATTTTAGGAACTTGAATAAAGAATTAAGTTAATAAATTCAAAATCAAATCCTTTAATTTGGTTATGGTTTGGTTATTGATTTTGGAAGGAAAACCATAACCAAATGGTTATTCATTTAATTAATAACCATAATTGTTTGAAAATTTAAACTAGACCAAACTGTTCGGTTTGGTTCGGTTGGTTATGGTTATGTTGCCCGGCCCTAACTAACTACGCTGATTTCTATTTGTTCCTTACTATTTAACATACAAATTAATGGGGTTAATTGTGCTTGGAAGCCACTCACTACTAGAAAATGCAAGATTAGCAATAGAATTTTAGTAATAGAACCAATTCCGTTACTATTTGTAACAGAATAGTAACAGAGCGCTAATAGCTATGGAATTAGTAACGGAATCGTTTTGTTAATACTTTTTCGTTACCAATCATTTACTAAATAGTAACGGAAAAAATTTGTTACTATTAGCAACAGAATAGTAACGTATTAATAACGGAACGTGTATATCCATGGAATTAGAAACAGAATCACTTATGTTGCAAGTTTTTCGTTACCAATCTGCTATAAAATAGTAATGGAAACAATTTGTTAATATTAATAACGGATTACCAACAATTTTGTAACGAATATGGTTGAAGGAAATTACGATAACATACTTTATATAAATTATAGGACAACATATTAATAAAGATATATAGTAGCCTGGTGGTTGAGACTTTACTCGCCAACTACCAAGACTCGAGTTCAAATTCTCACAGTAGCAATAGGGGGAATTATTTTCTTTCAAAATTCTAGTCCATGATTAGTGACGGAATTAGCAACAAAAGTTTGTTGCTAATTAGTAAAGGCCTAACATGTTGCTAATTTGGTAACAGAAAACTAAATTTGTGGCTAAATTAGCCACCATAGAATTAGAAAGGGATTTAGCACAGAACTTTTCGATTACTAACAGTTCATTAGCCACAAATTTACCCGTTTAGCAATGGAAATTTCCGTTGCCAATCGTACATTTTCTTGTAATGACTGAACTTTCACTATACTTGTAAACTGGTCACTAAATTTAATTAATTGAAATCAAATCACTAATTTTTAATTTAATAGCAATTTAAGTCACTCAACTTTTATTTAGTTGCTATAAATTAAGGCTCCGCTTAGTTCAAGTTATAACAAAGTTAATTATAATAATGCCTTATTCTGTAACAAAAACGAGAGATATGACAAACTTGTTTTTTCCATTCTTTTTTTTTTTTTTTTGAAAATTCTTTCCAGAATTCACGTGAAAGAAGGAAACACCCAAGGTCAACAGGCGGTAACCTGAAAAGGATGGACCTGCCTTTTCAAACCAAAAACAAAAAAACAAAAAACAAAAAAACAAAAGAGCTTGTCAAATGTCTTGTTTTGTCAGAAATCATAACAATTTTATTATAAACAACTTTGTTATAATGGTATCCAAACTGACCCTAAGTCATTCCACTAACACAAACACAAAATTGTTACTTCACCATCAAATTAAAGTTCAAGAAAACAAGAAACTTAATACATAAAATGACACCTCTTATTTCGAAAATAAATAAAATGAATAAATAAATAAATGAGACACCTTATTGAAGAGGAAAAATAGAAAAATGTTTGATGTTTCACAAAAATCTTAGCATTCAATATCTATTTTAACTTGATAAATTTAAATAATCTTCAATCGGTTGTCATATCAATAAGTCAACGTGAAAAAAACATTAACAACCTTTAATATTGTCATCAATTTCTATTAAATAATTTAACACCTTATTTATTGAGTGACATAATTAAAATTAAATCAAAGTTTAATGATTAAATTAACAGTAATTAAAGTTGAGTAACTTAATTGTCGTCAAAATTAAAGTTTAATGATCTAATTAGAACTAGAGTACAAGTTTAATGACGTAATTACAATTAGAGTAAAAGTTCAATGACTTTTGATACAATTAACCCACAAACATTGGCTAAATGCCATAACAGTCCTAAATACGTGGAGTCATAATGAATATCGTGAACTTAGTAATTAATTATTCGTTGAGTCCCACACAAATATCGAATAATCAATCTTAATCACAAAACTGTTGATTCGATTTGAATATCGGTAATGGATCAATAAGAATTGGAAATTCTCCAGGTCTTGTAATTTTCATTCAATCATCAACCAAGAACTCTAAAAACTAATTAAACAGAGAGATTTAAATACTATCCTACAAATACAACGTGTGCTACAATTAAACATAAAGAACCACTATGACTATATTATAAAACATAAGACACTAAAATGATAAAGCAATTATACTAATATTCTGTAAGGCATTCTTGTACACCACCATGTACAACCTCAGTCTCCAAAAAAAAATTTCATTATTATAGTTCCATTTGAAAAATGAAATGTGTATATGAAATTTATACATATCCTCTTTGTTTTACTTAAATGTTCCTACGCCTCATCTTCCTTAAAATCACTAGTTTGTGTACAAATTTTGTATGTATAAATAGCACTTCTCGTTCTATTGACCTTTGACTAGACTAAATAAAATTCGACTATGAAAATGTTAATTGCTAGGGAACCTACCTAATATCCATGTGACCAATTATTGGTTACATATATTTGGTACTCCTAAACTTAATCCCGATGATGGGTACAACCATAAAAGTTAGCCGTGTCTTCAAACTTACAATTCGTGCTATTTGAAAATATATCTTCAAACCACAAGTAGAATTAATAATTTTTTGTACATTACCTAACCGACTTCTCTTCAAGCTCTATTTCTAGAGATTTTTATAGTTGACAGACAAGAGGTGTGGATTGTCTCTTACGGACACTCGCGACAAAATAAGCAACTTTAGTCTTTGGGGTTTTGCTAATTAACTATTTGATTAGTTGTTGTTGACTTCTTGTTATTATTATATTATTATTATTATTGTAGAGATGGAACAAGCAAACGTTTGGCTTTCGGAAATATATATAAATATATAGTAATGAAGATGTCTATAACGATAGTGATACGACTCCCTTTTAACGAGCGACCTAAGCCTTATGTCTAGAACGTTCTAAAGACCTTAGGGTTTAGGCCTGAAGGTGCTTTATAAAAAAGACACTCTTATCATAGAAACGAACACATAAAATTAAACATTCTCAATTGACGTCAATTGCGGGAATCCTTCAAAAGTAAGAGCCATGTCTGGTATTACTCAGAATAATCCCAACATCTCCGGTTCCATGCCCCATCTACATCTCGGGGAAAACAATGCTCCCAAGTACCCGGACCACGGGGATCCCAATCAAGTTCTTTCCCAGCAAGAAGTCCTAGAGGCCGATCATCTCAATGCCTATCAGGAGACGACCGGCCACCAACAACCACCCCAGGGGTATCCGCCAGACACTACCCCAGTAACTTAAGGCCAATTTATGGCATTGCAGAAGCAGATTTATGGATTGATGCAACTCCTACAGGCTTAACCCCCACCAAATGGAGTGGGCGGTTTTGGGGCGCAAGAGCGAGCCGAAGAATGGACGTATGGCCCCACAGAATTAACGTCTGATGTGCGGACTTCCACGGGGACAAGAGGCGAAGCAGCATTGGAAGCACGTTTTGACGATTTGAAGAAACAGTTCGACGAGGTAATCAATAAAAAGAAAAGGGGGAGACCCGTCCTCATGAAGGCAGTGCCCCTCCCCCAAGGATTTAAGATGCCCAGGATATGGAAAAGTACGATGGGACCTCTGATCCCATTGATCATTTGAGAGCATTCCAAGATGTAGCTGATTTGCATGGCTTTCATAGCGCAATTTCATACCGCACTTTCCCTTGTACCTTGCAAAATGAGGCACAGGATTGGTACGACACTTTACCGCCCAGGTCTATCACCTCCTTTGAAGATTTCGCAAACAAATTTGCAGCCTTCTTTGCCAGTGGTATCCGGCAAAAGAAGATGTCTATAATGAGAAGATGTCTATAACGAAAAGATGTCTATACCGTTGTATTAATTTTTTTTTTTCTTTTTCACTTTAATTAAACACGTTACATTTGCTGATTTGGTCTCGTAAGAACCAGTACTTGCTCCTAACAAGATCATATTGTTCTTTCCTAAACAATCTCTACCATGTGGGATTGATTGAATCCTTCAATATGTGAGGATCTTGAACTACAACATTCTCTTCTCGGCCATGTGACCATCGAACTCACCTTAATTATGAGTTGTAGTTACCACGAGTTAAATAGGTTCACTTAAAGGGTTGTTATTTCTTTGAGGAATGGGGATCACATATATTTGTCCATCTCATATACATAGCGTCTAAAGATGCTAGCTATTTCCGCCTTGTTCGATCTCAAGCATCATTCATTGAGTGCGGAGCTAGGGGGGCATGCCAGCCCTGGCCCCCCTAAATTAGAAAATTTCTCTTTTAGTTTGTTTTAAAAAAAAAAATTATATATAAAGGTAATTTAGCCGTGCGTAATATACGGCTCGCCTTTCGACCCAATTCTATAATAGCTTTTTGCTCCACCATTGTGACAATGCATATATTCAAAACTGAAAAATAAAAAGTACATTTGGTTTTATATTAAAGAAATGGGGTCCAACTTTGACGGTTTGAAAAGAATATAGTGGATTGTTAATATTTTTATCATTCAAAATTTACTTGGTCGTTACTAAATAAACCTCATTTTAATCCTTTTCATAGCTTTTGATTGAAAATTCCTTGTTCAAACAACAAATTAGTTACGGTCCATCTCCTTAGGTCAAAAGGTCTGAAAAGATAATAATAATTATTTTAAATTTTTAATGCTTTGTTGACACGTAATGAATTCTTCACGCATATATAGGCTGATGCTCGTGCAATTATAATAAGAATATATTACAATAAAATAATTATTACTATAATAAGACCAAATTAGATTAAGGGTGATAATTTAAATGATAAAGAATACTTCTTATCAGAATAAGATTTTGGATTCGAATCTATATTAATACTCCTTCCAAAGTTCCTCAATAATAATAATAATAGTAGTAGTAGTAGTAGTAGTAGTAATGAGAACCAATTATAATTGGTTACACATTTGTAATCGAGTGACATATTTGTTGGTTACTTACACTAGGGGTGAATATAATTTTGATCTAATACTATACATCGGGTACGCTATAGCCACATATAACCCATGTGGCGTGCCCTAACATGGCTCATATAGTGCCATAACATGCCCGATGTATGGTGTTGGAATGAAACTCAGGGTGAACACGGTTCAGTTTGGGTATTTTTTGATTTAATTTCAAACCAAACCACTGGATACGATTTGCAGAAATTGTAAATCAAACCAAACCATTTCATTTTTCAAATAAAACCAAACGAAACCTATTTTTCGGTTTGGTTCAGTTTTAAACCACGATTTGCTTTTATTATTTTTTTAAACAAAAAAAGGGGAAAAAACCATGTTTTGATTAAGCCACTTTTTCTCATTTAAATCTTTCCCAATAAGAGCACCTAAAACGGTAAGCATGTGTCGTGTATCTATTGACACAATAAGAATATATTTGAATACGATAAATTCATCAATATAAATCTTTTATTACATTAATATGTGTTTTGAATGCTAATACCAATTTCGAGCTAAAAAATACTAAATTTTATTAAAAAAACTAAAACACAACTAACAAAAGGTGAAATTGCTAAAATTTGGGTTATTGACGCAAAAGGTCCCTACCTTTGAGTTGTTTTGTGGAAATCGTCCATATCTTTCATTTCTTGGCAATTTCATCCACACCTTTACATTTCTTAGTTGAATTCATCCATGTCGTTAATCTTTCCATTTTTCAACCTTTATTTTTGTAATATTATATATATATATATACACACACTTATATTTTATAAAGTCTAAATTAATACAATAATTATTATTTTTTGTATTTATAAAAATTAATGCACTCAAATCTAAATACGCTAATAAAATATTAGAGAAGATTAAATAAGAGAAGTGCGCTTGTTATACTTTTTTAACTATACGTCTATTTAGTAATAAGTTCTGAACCCTGTAAAACAACATAATAAAATAAAACACACTTTTCTTATTTAACCTTCTGTAATATTTTATTAACGTATTTAGATTTGAGTGCATTAATTTTTTAAAATATAAAAAATAATAATTAATGTATTAATTTAGACTTTATAAAATATAAGTGTGTATATATAGATATAATAGTACAAAAATAAAGGTTGAAAAACGGAAAGATTAACGGTAGGGATGAATTCCACCAAGAAATGCAAATATGTGGATGAAATTACTAAGAAATGAAAGATAGAGACGATTTCCACAAAATAACTCAAAGGTAGGGACCTTTTGCGCCAATAACCCCTAAAATTTGCTTACTTAAGTGATATTTGGTCTAAAATCTTCCAGAAATATATTTAATTAACTTGCTATAATTTCTCTATAAAATTTTCATAGAAGTACTAAAATCATTCCAAAAATTTGTCCATTGAAATGTCAAAATCACTCATTTAATTTGAAATATATAAAAAGCGGTTAGATTTGGTTTAAACAGTTTTTCAAATGTCGAAACTTAAACCAAACCATTTAAAACGGTTTGTTAACTTTTAAAATCAAATCAAACCATTTCAATTTTTAAACCAAACCAATCCAAACCACTTCAGTGGATTTGTTCAGTTTTTCAGTTTGACGATTTATTTGTTCACTCTTAACTTGCACATTTGATTAAGGGTTCAATTCCCTTCCTTTATATTCTTCTCATAACATTCCAAATACATATATATATTTGAAAAAAATGGGTTTCCAAATGGACCCCAAAACTCTGGCTGTAGAGTTGTTGGAATTTATTCAATGACATTCAATCTTGAAAATGACATAACACCATATTTGTTATACACTAGGTCATTATATGACACATGTGGCATGTATGTGGACACTCTATATACATATAGTGTTAGGAAGAGACTCCGTTCAATCCCTGTAAACCCTCTGGTCAGAATATGTTCAATTCAAGCCGTTGATATCATTTTTATTTTCAACTTATTTTTATTTTCAACTTGCATATTTAGCTATGCGCTTCAACTTTTAGTAGGATCATAAGGTTTATATTAAAATTTTTATTTCTATCAATTAGAATTATATTACTTGATGATTTTAAACACTTTTTTAGCGAGATGCATGTTTGTCGATGCATCATTTGAATACCTTTTTACAGAAGAAAAATTGGCCCTTCACGTATCTATCACAAGAGATGAGGACTTCAAATTGGTCCACGTTCAATATCTCTTTACGTGATTGAATTTGATAGTAACACGATGCAGACTTATCCACTAATTCAATTAAGCACGACATCGTGTTAAAATGCATGGATTACTTTGACAAATTGATCCATCCATTTATTTATGTTTTAATTGATCAGACTTGTCTACGGAATTTTTGGGATTGTCTATTTTAGATAGTTTTTTGAAGTTGCTTTTGTTGTTAAATTTAATTTATTCAAAAAAGTATATTTTAACAAAGAATTTTAAAATTCTGGAGTTCAATTATTATATAAAGAAATAATTAAAAGACGCTAGGGAGTTATTTTTTAACTCCGTTACTCTACCATTAACAAAAATGAAATGGCATAATAATATATATATATATTATATATAATAAGAGAAATGTGGCTTTTCCCGCTCATTTTTTGGCTCTATAAAATTTCTAACTCTATAAGATTTATGGTGACATTATTTAATTTCTTTTTTGTATTTTTATTTTTATTTTTATTTTAGATTGTTACTCTAATTTATTAAAGATATTCACTTATTTATTAACTAATATTTACTTTTTCCTTTATTAACCCATATCTGATCCTAAATTCACGGTGGCTTCTTTAGCCAAATATTTTGAATTAGAGATCTGTCACTTATCAAATCGAATACAAAATTAACTCCGAGTTCTATTTCAAAAAAAGCACATAATAATTTTTATGATTCAAAAACACAAGCATAGCACGTCTTTAAACTAATAAATTTCTAAAAATCTGTAACATTAATTATAAATTTCAATTTTTAATAATTTTTAAGAAATAAGAAATTTTTATATAGTTATTGTAGTGCAGTACTCAAACTGATTTTTTTTTTAGATTGTTACACTAATTTATTAAAGATATTCACTAATTTATTAAATAATATTCACTTTTTTCTTTTATTAACTCATATCCAATCCTAAATTCATGGTGGCTTCTTTAGCCAAATATTTTGAATTAGAGATATGTCAATTATCAAATTGAACACAAAATTAATTAGGAGTTCTATTTAAAAAAAGCATATAATAATTTTATGATTCGAAAACGCAAGCATAACACATCTCTAAACTAATAAGTTTCTAAAAATATGTAACTTTAATTATAAATTTCACTTTTTAATAATTTTTAGGAAATGTTTATATGCTTATGGTAATGCAATAATCAAACTGATTTTTTTTTTTAAATTATAGTACTTTAATTTGCCGATTCTATAATTAAATTGGAACTTTTTTATAATTTCCTATAGAACAATTTAAGTGTTACCGTATTAGGAGTTGGATTATTTATTTGAGAGATGGGCCGAATGTTGATACGGTTGCATAGTAATTTATTTGGCTGTATTAATAATTTATATTAAATTTTTGTACAAAAGTTTATTGACATTTGTTGTTAGAGTAATTATAGGGAAAAATGTTTATCTGACATGAATAACTGATATTGATTCCTCTCCCGTCCCCTATACGCACTGTATAAAAAAAAGAATTAACTAGTGCAAAAAGTGTTACCGACAAATAAATCTAAATATGATAGAATAATTAAAAAAATTTATGTCTCATAATGCTAATATATTACTCAACTATATTAATAATTTATTATATTTTTGTATAAAAATTCATTGAGATTTGTTATTAGAGTAATTCTAAGTAGACATGTTTATCTGATATCAATAACTGATATTTGTTAGTTGGTAAAAGTGAATTGGTTGTTTATATGCAAGTGATGAATTTAAAAGCCCACAATCATCTAATACATGGTTAACAACTAAATATTTCACTTTCCCATGCTAGATAAACATGTCTTCCTAAAATTATTATTATTATTATTATTATTATTATTATTATTATTGCTTTTAGATCTCCTACAACGCACGAGTGAGAATTTTAGTGATAATAATAATAATAAGAGCATCGAAGATAGGATGCTATCATTTACTCGAATCCATTTTTTAAGAAAATTATTTGAGATGACAATTGTCGTGGCTTTTGTGATAGTTAAAAAGAGAGACTTGAATATATAATAAAATGGCCGGGATAAATTAATAATCTCGATTAAATAATGAATTTTTCTGGTCTAGACTCAAGTTAGTATGCTAAATTAATAACCTCGTTAATCGCATAAGATAATATTTTTTCTGAAAATCCTTTATGGACCAACGAATATATAATAAATACATTAATAATAACTTTTAAACAATAATAAATTTTTTTTTTTGAACAAGATAAATTAATAATAACCGCTTAAATTCATAATAAGAAAAGTTTATAATAATAGATAATACGTGATACAAATTGACAAAGTAACTTTTTCCCTCCTCAATTCACCTCCCTTTGGAAATATGCATAGAATGCCATTTGCTTTTTCTTTGCACCTAAACCAAGCTCAACTTTATCACTATGTTTTTGCAATCAATATGTATAAGGTAACTCCCTACGGCAAGAAAATAATTATAAGGAATATTTCCATAACTACTAGGCTGCTAGTATGTATAGTTAATATTTTATTTGTCTTTCGTGTCAAGTCTGGTATTTGTTTAATAATATTGACTAGAAACTAATAGTTTTAAAGTTCTTGTGAATCTGAAATGACTTTTAATAATTAATAGCATCTTCAATGGGATGTCAAGGTTTTGAATGGTGTAGAGAAGAGAGATAGAGAGAAAATGATTATTTTAATTATATGTTGATGGAAAGAGGTGTAGGAAAAAAAAAGAGGGAAAAGTGAAAAAGAGGAGAGAGATAGAAAGAAGTTTAAAAATAATAATAAAATAGTAGTAGTAAAGTTTTTGAAAAATGTCCAAATTTAGACCTTACAAGGGATACGAAGGAGGAAAAGTGAGGAAAAATTGGTGTAAATGAGAGAAAATTGATTAAAAAAAAGAAAATTAAAAAATATGGAGTCCATAATTTTTTGTGTATCTTGGACCATGACTATGACTAGAAATATTGGAGATGCTCTAACATATCAACCCCATGCATGTGACTTTTCAGGCATTTACAATAAAATTTTGAATATCATGTATTATTTGAAAAGTAAACACAGAGAATGCTTTATAAATTAATAATAATTTATTAATTTATTGACAAAATAATAATTTATTGATGAATTAATAAATTTATTGTGATATTTGCTACTTTTTTTCTGGTACAAAGGGGGATGATGGGGGAGGGGAATTGTAAAGATTCGAACCCGAATAATCTCAATAAGGGGTTAGGCCTTTAACTATGTAGGTTAACCCCTTGATCCCAATTTTCACTACTTAATGATGATGATGATAATAATAATAATAATTATAGAATGTCATAAAAAAAGTCTTGTATAATAATAATAATTATTATTATTATTATTATAGAATGTCATAAAAAGTCTTGTGGAGGACATACATACATACATAACTTTTTGTCGTTGTCTGAGGTTCAATCAAAACTCTCTCTCTCCTCTCTCTCCCCTCCCTCTGGGATCCTCTAGTAAGGGTCAAACACAGTTACACGGATCATCATATCTATCAAGATCCGGGTCTGAAAATAGCACTCTGTCATTGCACATTCTTTTGCTCGTAAAACATTTATGTAACTACTAAATGCTTAAAAATGCTGTCAAGAAAATCTGTTCTTTCATGGATTCTTGTATTGAATTACTTAAGGTTGCTGAAATTTGCTGTCCCACAGGTGCCTAAGGAAGAAGGTAAGAAGATGATCAGGTTTAGCTCTTGTCTTATGAATTTATGCAGTTAATTTGTCCACAAAGAAATAACGGAGAAATTTCAAGAACTATGATTATTTATATGTTTCTTTATTTACTTCATTTTTGTTTTTCCGTGTCAATTGTTACTCGATAACTTAAAAATGGATTTGCAATTTATCAGCCATGCCAATTTCTGCACGTTCTGAGAAAAATATTGGGTACTTAGGCAGATTGTAGTATGTGACTGATTTTTAGTTTCAGTGTGGTTCTTTAGGTATTTCGGGTTTAGTATCTATGAGCTTTCTTACTTTTTGCTGAATCCATAGATATCTTTTGTGCTTATTATGCCAGTAACATGATTGATGTGTGTCTAAACACCAACCTTAAAGTGATGTTTTCTCTCCTAACTCACGCAAAAAGGCTAAATGTCTATCTGTCCTTTCCGTCCCTCTCCCTTCCCCCGGTCCAAATTCTATGACTGAATTCAATTTTTCAACCTCTGATGTCATCTTACTATCAGATTCCACCGCGACAAAGCAGTATACTAGGATAAAGTAGTGTTGACTATTGAACAGTATTAAGTATGACATGGAAGCTACAATAGTTTTTGTTATACTATATAGTTTAATGTAGCCTCATATTTGGTATAATGGGCAAAAATTTAGCTTCTTTTTTTTCCTTGGAACTAATCAATGCCATGAAATTCGCCTTATGAAACATGCCACTACAGCACATTTAGATGCGGGCGTTATTAATGAAAATTTTATCTTGTCATGACCAAATCAATGTACTAAACATTAGATTAGGGAGCTTAATGTAATGCAGACCTGGTGCTTATTTTTCCATTGGTATCTATTAGTGGATGCACTGCAACAAATTGTAACTACGATGGGGGCAACAATCTGGAAGTTCAACGCAGATTTATGCGAGGTGGAAATGGTTGGGATTACACAAACTGCTCCAAGTGGATCCGAGGGTTATGTCGAATGCGACTGCAACTATAAAAACAACAGTGTGTGCCATGTCACAAAAATGTAGGTACCGTTATTATCCCTTCTCTGATTACATTTTTCCCAATTTTAGTTCCTTGTGAAAACTGTGGCTTAGAGTTCTTCTCCTCCCTGGTTAAGGCTCTTGTCAGTTTTGATATATGGCTACTGCATTTTTAAAGTATGTATAGAAATCAATGATGTTTCCATATAATTGTTAGTGTTTTTGAAAAATATTTGCTAATATATCCTGATTTCATATCTTATGCTTGTGATATCTAAGCATTATTATTGGTATTATACTCCCACCATAACTAGCGTGTACAGGTGATACTATCTCCATATCATTGTCCTATATGTTGAAACCATTGTCTAGATGCTAATTTCCACATTTCACTTTATACAGTGTGCTAAAGAGTTATAATCTTCCAGGAGTTCTTCCACCTGCAATCGTGAAGCTCCCACACCTCCGAGAAATGTAAGACTCTGTTGTTACCAGGACTGTATTGTTGATTTATTCCATGACCTTGTTCTGGAGAAGCATTAGCTACTGACTCTGATTAACCTTTTGTTTAACTGTCAGTGATTTTGCTTACAACCTCCTCACTGGTACAATACCGACAGAATGGGCTTCAACACAGCTGAGTTCTGTGTATGCTCTATCTTTGCTTAGTTATTTATTATAGTAGTTATTTATTTGTTTGTTTATTTAATCCCGAATAATCTCAGAATCACAATGCAGCTCTCTCCTTGTGAACCGGTTATCAGGGGAATTACCAAAGGAACTGGGAAACATTACTACCCTCACGTATCTGTATGTCTTTAAGTAATCTGTCCTTTATTTGTTTTCTGGAATAGGTTTGCTAGTTGGAATCTATTTGTGAACAAATATTATTGAGAGTGTTGAATGCTTGCATAAATGCAAGAAAGTAAAAGCAATGAATAATGAATTTCTTTTCTCTCTTTTTCGTCTTCGCTTTTCTTCATTTATTCAAAATATTAATGTGCACAAAAAGGTCCACGGTTTAAATATCACTGCCCATGTATATGAAATTTTGTGCACGTTATAGGCCTCTTATTAAAAAATGGATCTACCTGGAACACGAGAGCACTTTGACTTTATATTTTAAATAAGTGAGTTTTCCCATTTGAAATGGTACAACAAAGATGGCTTCCTTGTTTTCTCATTACTGTTTAGATAAAGAGTAATTCATTATCCTATTCTAAGCTTCAAGCAATTTGTTTGGAGATGTTTTATCAGGAATCTTGAAGTCAACCAATTTTCAGGCTCTATTCCTTCTGAATACGGGAAGTTGATAAACTTGAAAACTCTGTAAGATTCCTAATAGTTATGCACCACTATACGCTTTCAATCTCACGTGGGATTCTCGATGGATGAGATGTCATCTGATTAATACTATGTGCATTGGTTGTTGAACTGCAGGATATTGTCCTCCAATAACTTGACTGGAAACTTGCCAACGTCTTTCTCACAACTTATACATTTAGAGGACATGTAAGCATATATACTATCTTATTCAATTTATTGTTTAAAGTTTGATGATATAATAGATAAGGGTATTAAGACTTGTGGTTCCATCTTAAAAGGTCAACCTTGTTAAGAGGAGTAGCCCAAATGCTTATATGCGAGTTCTTTATTTTATATTTTTTCTATATGGGATTTATTCCCTTAACTGAGGGCTCTTCGTATAATGCAGTAGGATGAATGATAACAATCTTCGTGGACCGATACCTGATTTTATTGAGAACTGGGAACAGCTTAAACATTTGTAAGATCCTTGCACAACTATAAATGCTTTTGAAGAGATGATAACCCGTTTTCTTAGTTATTTTGTATGACATTTATTTGTTTGAATTCATTGAAGAGAAATGCATGCAAGTGGATTAGAGGGTCCAATTCCCTCCAACATATCTCGTAGATCGGAACTATGTTAAATGCCTTGTAAGTAGTACCTCCATAATATTTTCATCGGCCTCCACTCTTTATTTCCTTATTTGTTTTTTTCGTGTAAGCTTACGACTTGGGGAGTTTTTTAATCTCAGAAGTTTCTTATACAGGAGAATTAGTGACATAAAAGGGCCAACTCAGGAATTTCCTGTGCTGAGGAGCATGGCAGGCTTAGTAATATTGTATGCTGAATAATTATGCATTTTGAAAATTTTTATAGTATGCTTCACACACGTTGAACTTATGAGATTTGTTAACTCTTGGATCTAGGGTGTTAAGAAGTTGCAACATTTCTGGAGAAATCCCTGCATATGTTTGGAAATTTCGGACTCTAGAAATGTTGTAAGTAACAAGATATCATCTCAAATGATCATTTAGCTATTTAATGTACATGATTCTACAGTTACTTATATGGATGCATGATGGTCAACATTTCTAACTACTATAATTCTTCCTTATGCCTCCTGTATCAGAGTAAAGGTCTGGACTCTGTTCTAGAAGATCTGTATTTGACTGTTATCTATTATTTTCCTGTTAAATTGTGACAGATGATATACTTCTGTTTTAACTTTCTTGGTTTTATCCCATAATCATGCTATAATAAAACATGGTGCGGGAGGACTCCGTAGGTAACAATTGTCATGAAACAGTCCCCTGCAGCAGTCGGAAACTAGTACCAAATTGAGATAATCGAGGAAACTAAACTATCAGGTCTTTAAATAAATATGTTCAGTGCATTTAATAACAATTTTGTACAACTCAGTAAGTTCAGACAATAGCTAGTTAACTCCTATTTGTTTGTTCTTTCCGTGATTCTACTTTTGATCTTACTTTTTGTTTTATGACATAAACAGGGATGTCAGTTTCAATAAGTTAGTGGGAAATATTCAAGATGACATTGCAAGAAATCTGAAAGCTGTGTGCGTACAAACCTGAAACTTCATCTATTGCTCCATTTGGTTTGGCTTTTGGATGGAAAAACAACATAGCTGAATGGAAGCCTGTATAATTTCTTGAGACTTCCTAATTAAGTTTCTGCACATCTTTCTTACTGCATAATTTTCCTAATCAGGTTTGTCAGTGGAAACACGCTAAGTGGAAATATCCCAGATGCACTCTTAAAGGATGGAAGTAATATGTAAGTTTAACATCTGTAGCGACACTTGGTTGACCTTGTTCTTATTTCGTCTTTTTTTTTTTTTTTTTTTTTTTGGTGATGGAAGGTTGAATATGATTGTGACCGAAGGTCGACTATGTGTTGTTTGTTACTAAATGATCCATTTTTTCCAGACATTGCAAATTTATAATTCCAGGCATTCATCTAGCTACTGAGGAATGCTTCTACATATATGTGTATAAATTACCTGGTCCAGATAATGATATTGATCTTTGTACAATTTGCAGTGATCTTTCCTACAACAATTTCACGTGGAAAGGCCCTGATCAATTGGCTTGTCGCTCAAACATGTTAGCAAATTCAACTATTCTGTATTTTATATTTCATCAGTATGCACTTCTACTATTTGAAGTTACTAACTTGTCTCTCTCTCCCCCCATTTTGAGTAGGAATCAAACTGTGAACCTTTTCAAAAGCACTACTACGCTAAGTCCATTGTGAGTTGCATTTCTTTTCTTGTTTGTAATAAATAATACTGGCGAACACTTGGAAGGAGGTTATGATTCTTGAATTGTCTAGCTAAGTAGCCGCTTGATTCTAACTGCTGAAATGCTCAATCTTCAACAGACAACGAATGCTTCCCTGTACAAGAAATTTAGATTGTCCAAGATGTAAGAATGTTATCTTTTTCTTAATTAATCTGTCTCCATATCACCTTATCCATTGGAGGGAGTCTTTTACTTTCTTTTCTTTATCTGTTCACAACTCAATTTTGGAGTTTGTTACTTCAACAACGATAACAATTAATTAACCATTGCTTCAATAAATATGTGATTGACCATATGAAGTCACTTTTGCCACTATGGTTCAGTTCATCATCATTAGATTTACTGGAAGACCTAAGCATCAAATTTTAGCAACCGCAACAGGCTGTATCAGTTTTAGCTTGTCCCTCTCTCTTCTACATATTCCACCAACCTTGTGTCATTTGAACTGTGCCCCTTTCGGTTATGTCTGTTCTATCGGGAGCTAACCCATTTGTTATACTTTTGTCATGTTATCCTCAACCAGTGTCATCTTCCTAACATACCAATGCATCTTTGGTTTGTCTGTAGAAGATATACT
>CAVNYN010227369.1:0-20995 GCA_963692815.1 Nyctanthes arbor-tristis
GAGACCATTCCCCGCGCCCCCCCCCCCCCCCCCCCCAAAAAATAATAATAAATAAATAAATAAAATTTAAAGCATTTTTTTCATCTTTAGGAGCAAAATTGCTATACTTGTTTTACTTTTGATATCTTCAAATAAGTACATTTTTACACTAATAATTCAAAATATTATCCCCAGGGTAAAAAATGGAAATATGTTATAATTGAGTTCCTAAATAATTTCAAAATGTGTGACTAAATCCTTCAGCCTTTCATTTTTGACAACAAAGCCTCCGACCTTTGATTTAATAAGCAATAAAAGGACCTGTACAATTTTCATCCAAACACTAACAAGTTCAACCATTGACCATCAAAGCGACCCCTAATTGTCTTATAAACAACATATAATCTACTTACTGTATATAGTCAAAAGCGGGGGTGTATTGAACGAACCACGATTTGGTTGAAAATTGTTGGAAAAGTGTTTCAATGCCTACTTTAATAGAAACTTAGGGAATTTATGGACAAAGTTAAGGGTTAGTGGTTTTGCACTTCTTGAAAAGTTTGAGGACTTCAAGTGGAAGTCTTCGATAAGGGGGACAATTATTATTATTGTTGTTATTATTATTATTATTATTATTATTATTATTATTATTATTCGAGTGGCACATTATTGTGCCAGTTGACTGGTCGGAAATTTTTTCATCTGTTATAGTTTTTCCGTTTTCACGATTGTCGATAACTCCTATTATCTTAAAGTCATGCTCAAGCGATTCCCAAAAAACTGAATGACTATAATTTGGAACTATAGAATTTGTTAGGACGCAAATATAAACCAAATCTTCATACTTTAGATTCAACTGAACTATAACATGGTTTGATTTGTAATACATACGACATTGTGTGATGATAATCATTAATCAATCAAGCATCAAGCCTGCTTAGCAATCAATAGTCAAGCAAAGAACAATACCAAGCAACAACACGTCGTGGTTACGTCCTCACTCCGAGGTGTGGCGGTTATGATGACAATGCCCCATTTGTCACAACATAAAAAGGTGCAATGCAATTAGTCGTATATAGTTGTGCTATTCTTTTAAAGATCGGAAGATCTTAACTTTTGAAGTTCGAATCTAGTTAACTCTTTTTCTCCCTTTTATCTCTTCTTAACAAATTAGAAAAAATAATTTATACGCGAACATACCTCACTAAAAAAGGGGAGGGGAATAAAACGGAATTTAAGTACAATAATTTGTAATGTGAGGACCTAAGCTATAATTTTTCCCAAATTTTTTAAAACATGACATGAAGCCCTAAAATGGTTGGCCACTTGGCGACATGGTAACTGCATTTTCTCTCTCTGCCCAACTGAAATCTTACCCGCTTCTGCTCTGTAGAAGAAGGCCCTCTTTCGCTGCGGCGGCGAGAATGCTATCTTCTACCTCTCTATCTAACGGGAAACTTACCCATATTAATACTACCCAGGCTAAACCCACCTCAGAATCCAATTCCTCAATCCTTCCTCCTGTATTGATTAATCCGAAGATTGGCGTTTCTTATTCTCGCAATTGCAGGTGTTTTTGTTCAGCTACAAGAACAGATACCAACCCTGTTGAGGCTACTGATTTGAATACAGAGTGTTCGCTTGTGGTTGTGTCCTTCTATAAGTTTGCTTATTTTCCAGATTATGCTGATTTGAGGAAACCCTTGAAACAGCTATGCGAGCGGCTGGTAATTTTATTTACTAACTTATGTTAGGTGTTGGAGATAAAAATAAAAAAATTTAAGCGTTAACTACTGCGATATTAGTTAGGCGTTAACTACTTTGTGAGGAGAAGGATTTATTGGGTAGTTATGCGATTTTGATGTAACGTCTGTTGCTTACCTTTTGCAATGACTGATGCCGGTATGGTTGAATGGAGATAGTTTCTTTGAAATTAGCAATAGCAACTAGATTCTGATGTCATCTCTTGAAACTAATTCATCTATTAGGTTTCTTACAAAGGAGATATTTGATTAATTCAACCAGACAATTTGGTAACTGGTGCTTATAGAGATATGCATAGAACAAACTTTAGGGCTGCCCGTCTTAAATTTTTAGTGGGTCGGCATTGCATTATGTGTGGTTCAATCATTTTTCTGTTCCTTTCTAGTTTGCTCTCCACAATTCAGTTCAAAGCTAAAATCATTTGGGTTAGACCGACGTGAGTGAACTAGCGGTGTTAATTATCAATCTCATTCTTAGCGCAGATCCACAACTTTCCGTTAGTCATGTGCAATTTTAACCGCGAATGTGTTAGGAATAAATATTAGTTTTTGTTACTTGGTCTTCCTTACAAGTTTTAGGTGCCATTATCCATGTTTTTGGTCATCCTAGCCTGTAATTGTTATCTAGAGCTTTATGAAAAAGTAAAAATTTATCAAATCAATACAAACTGCATATTCTCCACAAAAAACAAATTTTCATACTTCCCAATAATCTTTCTTTACATTCCCTCCACATATTCTCCTATAAATCTAATATCTTTTACATAAATCTCCCAAGAACAAGAATAAAAAATTCTCAGAAAGATAAACACGGTTGCTTGATCAAATTCTCATTTGTGTTTAACAAATTGGAAGTGATTGTTGTCATAAAACGGTTCTCCATGAGAACCCAAGTGAACTTTCCGATTTTTATTACTTCTTAGGGACCAAAAACTTTGAAAATCCTAAGGTTGTGGCTTTGTATGTTATACAACATTAACTTTTGTCTTTTCTTTCTCATTTTTGTTCCTTTCAATGTATTTTGGCCTATCTACACGACGCTCTTCCGATCTCACAGCTCCATCTTTGAGTTTGCGTTTCCTGAGTATACAATTCAGTATGTCTTACTAAGTTGATAATCACAGCGTGTATCAGGGGGTATTATTCTCGCCCCAGAAGGAATCAATGGAAGCATATGTGGGACCCGAGATTCTGTGGAAAAAGTTCTGGCATTTATCCAAACTGATGACCGCCTAAAGGGGCTTAGACGTGTTGAGAGATCGGAAGAGCGTCGTGTAGGAAGAAGCCATTCATCATGGACATAGTAGCGGTTCTCCTCTGGCTGCTGGGGAAGATGCTCCCTTCAGGTGGGACCATGTGAGGGTCAAGCTAAAGAAGGAGGTAGTACACTACTCACTGACGTAAAACTATTAGATGATATATCATTTTTTTGAGCTTAAGATTCTTGTACTTGGATACTGTTAGGTGTTCCCTCAAGCATTCTTTAGTCTAAAACTTAGAATTATTGTGCTGTTGGCAGATCGTCACACTTGGAATGCCTTCTGTTTCACCAGTTGAAAGAGTTGGAAAGTATGTTAGTCCAAAAGATTGGAATGCATTGATCAGTGATCCAGATACCGTAAGTAGATTTCCTTGGTTGCTGCTGTCACCTTAGCTGCGAATCTTGTTTGTGGTCAGTTTATTGAATGTTGCTACTTGAGTACTTCCACTATTTTTTAGATGACTAAATTATAAAATTTAATTGTCATCAGTTTTGCTCTAACCTTGTCCCTAAAGTCACTTTAAGTCAATGTTGCATTAGCATTTCTGTGAAGAAGTTCCCGGTCTGTGTAGTAACATATCCTTTTCTTCTTTGTATGTGTACATTCATGGAAAACACTGAGACTCTTTACCTTAAAGTTTCGGGCATTTTATATTTGGTACTCTCCTTGACAACAATATTGTGCAATTTTCCATGGAGAAATGTCTCTGCACTGCACTTCAACACCTATCTACAATTAAATACACCCATTCTTCAGTTTGTAGTTTATAAAGCTGATAAGCCTTGCTGAAGTTATTATTTTGGCTTTTAAAAAGTTACATCATTTCCCCTAATCTGGATGTGATATAGGTGGTTATTGACGTTCGAAATGACTACGAAACTAGAATTGGGAAGTTCAAAAGTGCAGTTGATCCTTGCACAACAGCATTCCGAGAATTTCCATTTTGGGTGGAGCAACAGTTCAATTTGGTTAATTCAAAGGACAAAGTGGAGTCTTCTGGTTCACCCGAAACCACTGAGAAGCAAATTGAGGAAAATGGGAAAAAGATGCCACCCCGGGTTGCAATGTATTGTACTGGTGGAATTCGTTGTGAGAAAGATACAAGTTTTCTGCTGAGCAAAGGTGTTAAAGAGGTGAATTTTTTTCCTCAGTATCATTTCTCTAATGTTGAAGAGTTAACATCTTGGTTGGTGCATCCATCAGATGGCATTCATGTAATTTAAATTTATCCTTTGCTGATCTTAGTTAACATCATTTACAATTTTATAGCAGCGATGCATAGTTCTTTGGATGGATGACACAAGATGCATGGGATAAAGTGATGAGAGAGAATCAAGTAGTATTGGCATTTTTCTTGTGTTCGGTTATAGTCCCATACTCAGATTTCCCTGAATAAAATCATTTCTCTTTATTAGTGCTTGATTAAAATCTGTATTTAATGATCTTGAACTATGTCATGAACCTAAATCAATACTATAAATAGTTCTGTCAGGACCGAAATGATCTCATGTGAGAGTACTAATCCAAATATATTATTACCAGGTTTATCATCTTCAAGGTGGAATTTTGAAATATCTAGAGGAAGTCCCTAGAGAAGAGAGCCTTTGGGAAGGGGAGTGCTTTGTGTTTGATAAGAGAGTCTCAGTTGAACACGGGCTTTCACAAGGAACTTACAAACTTTGCTATGGATGTAAGCAACCTGTAAGTGATGCCGACATGGAAGCTTCAGAATGGGAATATGGAGTTTCTTGCCCGTACTGCTATGCATCAAAATCAGAAGAAGAGAAAGAGCGGGCAAGAGCTCGGCAAAGGCAGTTTGAGAGGTGGGGCATAATTGGTGGTCCTGACAAAGGCCGCAAACCTGTAAAACCAGTAGAAGGTACAATGAAGAGTTCGAAGGAGTTATCAAGTTCAATACAAACGTGCTAAAGATGAGTTTAGGAGACATAAGTTTGAGGAAGGACAACTTGTGGGGTCTTTTGCATCTTCTAATCACTTGTAAAGGCCAGTTTCTAAGGGAAACATCTTCTTGGTCTGGATAATTGAGATACTCACTCTTGCAGTAGTTTCAGGCTGGCTTGTTGTGGAGGTGGTAACCATTGGTGTAAAACTGAGTTCTTAACTGAAAACAATGCTAACGATTCCAGGAAGTTGTCTCACCCAAATTCACCTGTGTTGGATTGCATCATAGCTCAGCATTCCTTTGATAATGGTCCCTATGCTGTTCTGAAGGCAGATCGCAGACAATGTGAAGGCTTTCCACCCTATACACACTTATTTGAGCGTTTCAGGGCACCCAGAAACGAAGTAAAAGGGATGCATGTCAAGAGCATGTGGTGTACAAATAGAAGATTCCATGACGTTTCAGCTAATGTCATTTAAGTGATTTGTAAGCTAATTTCATGACTTGCTACTTTAACGCTAATGTCATTTTCACATTCTTATCTAGTGAGAATTTTGGAGCGCCAGCTCGATGCCCCTTTATAGCACAGTCTGTTGGCCCAACTTTATAGATGAACTAATAAAAATGTAATTGACCTTCCTATTAGTTGGTATCAGTTGTCGACCCTCCACGTCAACAAAAGATGTCTTAAGATGTTGTTTGAATGTAGGGATATAAACGAGTCAAGTTGAACCGGTTTGCGAGTCTAAAATTTTGGCTTGAACTTTTCTCGACTGAGCCAAATTTGACTCGCCCTACAAAAATTGAGCACAATCGGAGCTTTTGCTTGGGTATTTTCAAGCTGAGCTAGGCTTTGTTAATTTTATTTTTCCATTTTTCTAATAAAAAAATAAAAATAGAGAATAAGCGGGCTGCTGCATGCTTTTAAGTCAAAATATGCTGCGGCCTGCTTTTCTGCTTAAAACATAGCAGGCCGAGTGTAGGCCGCAGAACGTCCCTTGCAGGCTTAGTGACCCTCTGGGCTGGCACTGCTCGAGCCTTGCTCCAATTTTGGGGCTCAGCCTGAGTTTTAGTCCATTTAATACTGGGCACGAGCTAGTTTGACTCGGACTTTTTGTCGGATGAGCTGCGGGCTGCTTGAGCCACCCATCTCATTTTTCATCCCTATCTTAATGGTGTCACAACACGGCTCTCTTATCTGAAGTAGTTCTATTCATAAATCGTCCCCACTTTAATTGGAAATTTTTTACTAGACGATGAGTAGGTATTTTAATAGAAATGATCGCTGTCAACAGTTCAATGATATTACTCAACATCAACACTTCAATGATATTTTGTCAAGTATTCAATTACTTAAAAGTTTTTAAAATATGAGACAATTGATGATATACCGATACCATTGGTGGTAAGCATTTTTTACAATGCACACGGTAAACATTCGAAAATTTCTGGTATTTGTAAACATTCGAAAATTTTTCTCCTCTACCAAAAAAAAAAAAAAGGAAATTTGTCAATTTGATTGCATAATTTTTTGTCTAATCTCTTCCTCTTCTTCTTCAAACCGACAGTCATTTCCATTCTAAAAACTATGTTGTAATTAAAATGATATATCTTTCGCAATGGCTATGAAGTTGTCTAGGAGTGGACAACCTTTGATGCCACCTGATTTCCTTCCCCTTTCATAAAATAATTTAACAGCAATAACAGCAAGACGTGATTATATGTATACACGTCACATAAATACATACAAATACTAACTAATAACATCGCCGTATAAATGTTATGACTAGAAGATTTTCATGCATCTTTACCTTACACAACAGCCTTGGATATGAATATTGAATACGCTACTAAGAATAAAATCTCTCGGACATGACTTGTAGATTCTTTACATGAAAATGATAGTGTGAACGTGAGTCCAGTGTTCTCTAGTACTAAAAAATTCCTTTATGTTCACAGAAAATTCAGAATGAAGCAACAGGAAGATTCTCCATATATCTATATGGTATTATAAAAAGGAAGGTTTCCGTGTTGATTAAGGCCAAATTTGGGATGTCCTCGAATTTTCTAGTTCCAATCAGTCTCGTACCTCACTGCCAACCATTTGAGGGATTTCGACAACGAACATGGCGAACGCAGCTGCTTCGGGATCGGGACTCTTCAAGTACCTCCGGCCTATCAGGCGCCTTGATTCCACCAATATCCAGGCTGCCGCCTTGTGGGGTGTCGCTGCCACCACCACTGCAATTTATCTCATCCAGGTATCCATCATTTTGCCACCCGAGTCTCCCCACCTCCAAATTTCACCTGCCAATTCAATTTGGGGTTTTACCATTATTCCTTGCTTGACGCTGACTTCATTCTTTAATTTATTTTATTATGCTCTAATCTGTTCTTAGATTGCTATTTGATGAATGATTGAGGGAATATAGGTATTCCTATACCAATTTGACATTTGAGTGTTTGCCAAAAATGTCTACTCTTACTGCAATTTTTCTTAACATACAGGAATTGGTCAAACCTTTTCTTATCATTTTTGTTTTTCTGGCTATGAGTTAGACTGTTAGAGGAAGCATCCTATGTTAAGTTATATGGTTTCAACTGGAAGTAGGGAAGGAAGAACTCAATTCATCATTCAAAAGTTCAAAAGCTCTTGCTTTTGTTCCATGTCTTAATTCTATGCAAACAGAGATGACTCCAGGGGACTTTTGGGAAAAAAGGGTGCATGTATAGGTGGTATTTGACATGTGTGACTGGATTGGGGCATGCAATGGAAGGAATGTAGTTCACTATTGAGCACAAAATCTGGCCAACCCTTGCCATTTCTTGGTCCACCTGCACACCTAGTGTACTAGGTCACTTGTTAGACTGCAAGATTGTTGGGCCAAGAAATGGTGCAGTGATCATTTGCGCTCCAATTCACAGTGCTAAGAGATAGGATTGTCTGTGGAATGACAAATTGATAAGAGTTTTCCATTGGTTTTTCTGATCTTATCTCCCTGGCATTATGCCATGTCTTGCTATTTGTAGAGGGCAAGGTGACATGGACTTCCATGTCCTAGGACGGTAACGTCCATGTGGTCATTAGGCTCAGGGCAAGGCACATCAAGCCACGGGGGCTCCCGCGCAGCTAAAACAAGGTGGGCACGCGGTGTCACACTTGAGTCAGGAATCAAGATGGTTACATTACTTTGATGATGGAACTGAAGTTCTAATAAAACTGAACTGGGCAAGGATGTCCTTCATTTGCAGTACAGTTGGTTACAAGGGTCGTTTGCTGGAGGCTAATGAAGAGTTGTAATCAATTTGCGCTGGAAAGATGGCCAATTTCTTAATAAAACGGTTTGATTTAGGGTCCCAGATAGGCAGATGGGTTTCTTCTCTTGTAAGTTGTAATATCACCCTCTAGTTCTTCCTCAATGTGGGCTCTCCTAGGTGCTTTGCATCATCACGATTCACGAACCTGATATGAGTAATGACTTGGCCAGAAGGGGTTTTATTGAAAGCTTTGAACTATTTGTAAATTATAGGTGTGTTTTGAGAGAAGTGCCTTCTAGAATGAATTCAATGCTATTGAGTGAGTGACCTCCACATAGGGCTGTGACCCACAGTATATTGTAGCCTCAGCTAGATTTTAAACTATTAAACTAAACTCATGCCCTCTAGTCTCTATGACTTGTTACCAGCTCTGGCCATCACGCCAAGAGAGATCTATCTATTATAAAAATGAGACATGATTTTCAGAGAACCTGTGGGCTTGGTTTCTTGTGAATAAACAAATGAAACGAAATGAAGAATAACAACACTGGGAAATGGATGGGCAATATACTTAGAAGCCTTCCCAAATTTATAGTGTTATTTCTCTGTTGATTCTTAAGACCTCGCAGGAGATGATGGAGGCAGATTTAGGTCGCCAAGAGAGTTACCTCAAGTATAGATTTGAGCTTTTCTTTGTAATTTCTTGATTGAAATGTTCATTTTTTTTTACCTTGGCGGTTTGTGTTTCCATCTTGAAATTAACATGCATATATAATGCTGTGTTTTCTATCTGGTAGGAGACGAGGACAGAGTAAGACATTTGTTTGATCCCTTTGTTTCTTCACTTTTACTTCTTCATGAATGTGACAAACCTTAGGCATGCATCTCACATTATTACTCTTCTCGTCTCTTCCATTTACAGCCTTTTGATTGGTTGAAAAAGAAACTACTCGAGAGACCCAAGCCTGAAAGAAGTGAATAAAGATCAATCCCGCTGGTGAAGATTGATGATGTTATTCTTGTTGATCTCTGAACTACACTGTTGTTGATATCTGAACTGTCAATGGGTTCGATCCGATAATCGAACGCTAACATGCTATCTTTTTGTTTTAACATTACGATGGACAATCTCTATAATTGTTCTAGCTTCAATGTATGTGAATAGTTTTATGTTGCAGTTGTCTTTACTCTTTTGGTAGATTCAATTTTGGCATGGGAGTTCTCGAGTTAGGCAGTACTTGAGCGTAGCAATATAACGAAAAGAAAGTTATGATGTTCTTGCTTAACCTTCTGTGATGCAATGTAGAAAAGATAAAAAAAAAAAAAGTTATATGATAGATCTTGCATATTATGCTATTAGTAGATGCGGCTTAAAGCCGGTGTTACTTACTCGATAGTATGGGGCATCAACCCTTAAGTAATGGGATACTCCTTTCATGGAAGTGTAAAGCTTGGTGGAAAATCTGCATGGGTTCGGACTGGACGTGAGGCCCAAGAGGCCACTGCCACTGGTTCCAAATTTTCCGAAAAATTAGGGGGTCCAAAATTGGAGAGCATTATTTTATGCATGAGTTTGGTATTGCTTTTGGAATTCCAATTCTGCTTCTCAAAGAATCAAAAGCAGTTTTAATTCTCTGGTAAATTTAAAAAATTGCTTATGGAAGAATTTGCTTCCTCTTTAGAAGCAGAATTTGCAAAGCACGTAACCTTTCCAATTCTACTTTTGGCCTTTTCAGTTATTTATTTGCAAATTTCAATTTTGACCGTTTTAAGTACAAATAAAAGTTTCGTTGTGTCATTTTTCTGATAAAAGTACTTACTAGGTATAAAATATACTTGATTTTTAAAAAAATACTTTATATTTTCAAAAAAGAAATTGAATGTTGTACGTTGATGATGCGCATAAAATGGAATAAATTAAAATTGATTAATTTTAATATACGTATATTATACTTTTAATTTTTTTATTGTTTGAGTAAACTTTTAATTTATAGTTTGTAATTTATGAAATTTAATATAGGTAAGTTACAGATGATAAAACAATTGTATAATAATAAAATTTCATTAGTATTAATATAAAATTAAAGAAGGGGAAAAATATAAAAAATAATCTCCAGCCATACATTCGCATACGCACAAGTGGCAGGATATTTGGACGTGCGGCAATACATCATTAAGTCACCTATAAAATGTGAGATAAATTTTCAAATCGTTTTAATTATTACTTTTATATTATGTCATAATACTTAGATAATAATGACAGCTATAAAAAATTTGAATTTTGAAATCTATCTATGAACTAACTAATTTAAATCGTTGTTAAATGGAGACATATAACACGCGGATTATTCCACGATGACACAGCCCACGTGTGGGTTTTTCAGTGATCTTTTACTATGTGTATGTTTGGTCAGATCATCTTACCAAACGTATTCCACTCATTTTTTTCTGGTAGAAAATTTGCTATAAGAGTGTCTCCAATGGCTAGGGCTAGTACATTATGAAAAAATTGGTATGCCATATCAGATTTAGTCATCTTTGAGGAAAAAAACCTTCTCTAATGGTTGTGACTTACCATCATGTCAAGCCCACTTGGTAAAAATAAAATGAACCATGTGAACAAGAATCAAGAATATCCAGCTCTAGATAGCTTTTCAGACTTACTGAATATGCATTTTAATAATATTTTATTCTTCTTTCTCTCTCATCTCTCTTGAAACGTGTAAAATAACCTCATTCTCTCTTTGTACAATCTTCATTTCTCTTTTCATATCTCTTGTGTTTATCTACATAGACCATTAGAGAATAAATTAAATAATCCAATATTTATTTAACTACATTATATAGATTGCTTTCTATTTCTGTTTCCAGTCATATGCAATCTAGACTACATAACCATTGGAGATACTCTAAATTCCTCCCACGAAGCCCTACTTTTTCAGCCAACTCTTTGCAGCTTTAGGAAGCCCACCAACTTCGCAACCCTGAGCCGGGAGTAGCTTTCATTCATCCAGTTATTCTCAACCAATTTTTACGAAAATGTGGTTTCAATCAATTCATCAATGCATAATTAGCATTTTCCAGAACCAGGAATGGTGATTATTATTCCAAGGATGGTTCCAGAGATTTTTATATTTGTTCCGTACAATGAACAATTGCGGGGTGCAACTATTTTGCTGTTAGTCTTTGGGATTGTGATTGGTCTAACTGTGATTATCATGAACAAGCTGTTTTCGGGAACCGTTCCGTACACGAAAAGAAGCCAAGTTGTGCTTTTTAGATTGGGATCCCCAAAAACGGATGGGAAAGACGTCGTTTGAGAAGGAAAAAGCGAGTTTCGGAGACACAGTACTTCCCCCCAATCACCCGCATAGCATTAGGGTTCAGGGGATAGCACGCAACATAATCAAGGCTTTAAACAAAGATTTGAAGAGCTTGTCAGAGAATGAAAATTTGAATGACGATAAGAATAATGTTACTAATGAGAATAAGCGGCATTTGGAGAGTCTGAAGTGGGAGTTTATCGTAGTTAATGACCCTATAGTTACTTCCCATTCTTTTTTAGGTGGTAAAATTGTTGTTTCAACCATGTTACTTGAGATTCTCACATCAGATACTGAGATTGCTTATGATATTGGGGCATGAGGTTGCCCATGTTGCCGCTAGTGTCGCACCCCGCATGTGACACGTCGGGTGAGGCTGCTCGCTGGCGACGTCGAAGCGCACGAGGGGTGCACGAGAGGGCCGAGAGGAGAGCACACGGGCAAGGCCAAAGAGGGCGCCGGCGTAGAAGACGCGCACAAGAAGGGACGTGTGAGCATGGCCGAGAGGGTCGGCCACCAAAACGGCTGCACGCGGACATGACCGAGGCGCCCAAGGGGTATGGGACGGCATGGAGGAAGGCACGAGGGCATGGCCGAGCGAAGACCAGGAGCACCAGTGCCGCACGGAAGGGGATGTGCGGGCAGGGCCGTGAGGGACGGCCGATCGGACGGCAGACCCGGAAGGACGCGGAAGGATCTGGAGGGTTGAAGGACATGTTGGACGGAGTGCATTCCAGAAGGATCCGGGGTCGAGCATTGCGAGAAGCCTCTAGAATGGTACGGGACGGATGTAGACAAGTCGGCATTCTAAGAGGTTCCGAGGCTGGCCGGAAGGTTTTGGAAGAGACTGGAGAAGACCAGAACGTTAGGGGACGTTTTGGGTAGATGAAGACCAGAACGTTGCAGAAAGTTCTGGAATGTGGCAGAACGGCCCAGAACGTGGCAGAACGTTCTGGGACGCTGTGGAGGCCGGCAGGCTGGACTGGACTGTTCTAGGCTGGTCTAGAACATTCCGGCCATGTGTGGATACTTGTACATATTTGTAGATATGTGTGGAGAGTTCTAGAGGGTCGATCTCGACCGTAAGATTGAAACGATCTCAACCGTCCGTTGAGGAGGTGGGATCCTATAAATAGGGGCAAGGGGCCTCATTTGAAGCAAGGTAAGTGGAGAGATCCTTGGGGCCTTAGAGTGAGGTAAGTGTAGAGTCCACCACCGTTGTAACGTCGTTCTTAAGTGTATATAGAACGGTTAGCGTTCCTAGCTAATGTCGGGTGCATTCTTGCCGAGTGTGTGAGTCGGTTGCCGAGTACGGTGTGCTAGCACCGGTCGAGAGAGTGAAAGGCTGACTTAGCATTGTTTACAAGGGTCGAACGAGGGACGACGCTAAGGCCGCGCGCTACTATCGTGTGGAGACGATAAGTGCGTGACACTAGGCACACTAATGAAACAGTTACGAAGTTGTGGTGGGGTTATATTATTGGGGTGCTCTATTTTTTTACCGTTTATATTATGTCCATTTGGACTTCGCGTGCTTTGTAATATATCATTATGTTCAGAAGGCTTTCATTTGGAGAGAGGATGGAGACGGAAGCATCTCACATTGGAATGTTGTTGATGATGTCTGCAGGATATGATTCTCGAGTGATTACCCAACTAGCTGAGAAGATTGCAGGTCATCCGACCTTGTCGAAACTGATCTCTGTGGATTCGTCTTGTGATAAGAAAACAGTTCAATTTTTTACTCACATCGTGAAAGAAGTAAGGCGTCTATACAGGGAGGCACAATTAAGACAAAGCGAGTCCCAATCATTTGTCACCAACTCAAGTCAAAGCACATGAATTGAAATGTACAATGATAGTTGGGTAATTGTCAAATAAGTGTAGATAAGATTATAATGAGAAATAATAAAGAGCTAGCTTTGTATTTAATATTGTTTTTAACGTAAAAGTAAGCATAATAAATAGATAAATAAAAATTAAGGTTGGATGAATGACAAATAATAAGAGTATCCTTATTGATAGTATTAAATTAATAGTAAAATTGTTAGTTAATAACTTTAAAAAGTACCTAAATTAGTTGCAATTTTTCTATAAAACTAAAAGGACTTTTTTCTAAAACCAAAAGGTGTGGGCCGGCTGTGTAGACCCAAGCAAAAGAAATGCTATGTAGATCTACATATTGCTACCATAATTTCAGCCGGCCCCATATGAAAACTCGAAGTAAAAAATTTTGCCCCATTTTCTACTGTGATTTCGTGAAACCCAAATGGTCCCAAAAAATCTCTCATTGTCTCTCTTCGATCTGCACAGTCGCCCCTCTCTGGATTTGTAGAATCGCCGGCGGCTTCAAACGAAGCCCACAGAAACTAGTCCCCGCCGTCCCATCCACCCCGTTCCTTGTCCGAGCCGACCCCCAGTTCTAGCCAAACCTGCTGGGCTGCTCCGTCAACTTTATAGCATCAGCTCCGTCCCTGAAGCTGTGCTTCCCCGGGGTTGCTTCTTGATGTTATGGAATCGAACCTGATGTTCATATAGGGCATAATGTATCTGGTAAAGATGTCTTCATCTGTCCCTACGACACACTCCTAATTCCTGTTTAGCATTGATAAGAGAGGGTTAGAAGAAGTGAAATAATTGATGATTAGAGAAGGCTCTATTGATACTTGTCATTTCTTTATTTTCCTCTAATGAATTCATAGACTCCGATGTTCTGCTTTTTGAGATATATGGGGTTAGTCTGCTGTAGAGAACTTGGTCGACAATTTATTTTCTTTCTGCCATCACAAATTTGAGGCCCCTCAGATTGCCTTGAACTGGAAAGTGGATGGTGAAACAGGATATTCTTTTTATTGTAGTTATATGTCACTGGGCCCTAAAGGCACAAATTGTTTTATGTGGAGTAATCAATTAATTGGGCCACTTATGTAAAAACCATAGTCTAATTAGAAAGGAATTATGATATCCAAGGATGTGCGCATGTGTCTGATTTCCAAGGAATTATGGTATCAGAAAAATTCAAACTTTAGCCACTGAAAGCAAACAACTTACAAATAAATTCTGATTGTGTATATAAGCGAGTGCCTAGCATATCTGCACGCAAGAAAAAAAGTAAAGCAAATGAGATATAATAGAAACATAAATATGTCAAAAATTCGTCAACATATAGTACTTCCGCTAAATTTTCTAGTCCAATCAGCCAAACGGAGATATCTTGTTTATTGGTTTATAATATGATTGGTTTATTAGCTTATACGTAGATAGAAATAGATTCTTAGTTGCTTTTTTTAAGATATCGTGTTTATTGGTTTATAGTATGATTGGTTTATTAGCTTATATGTAAATAGAAATAGATTCTTGGTTGTTTTTTTAGGTTTGTGATTATGTTTTTTTGATTAAATGGTGTTGGATATAGTTAAATTGCAAAATGGAAAAGTAAAATATGTTGCTTCAACATAATTTAAAAATACGTATATGTGATTAGATACATGGAATAATTAAAATCTGTAACTTCAAATTGATCAAAAATACTTACCATCGGGACTTCCGCTAATTGTGTACAACACCGGTAAACTTTTTACTAGAAAAGACAATCAAATGTGTGGATATAGTGCATGGAAGAATAGCTAGAATATATAGGGATTGGTTTCATGCTTTTGATTACGACTCTATGACATTTGGACTTCAATGTTATAGCTAACTTGATTCATTTTGTTCTTTGATATGATGCAAGGCACTAGGTGCAATTTTTGGATTTCAAGTGCGTGCTGCTCAAGGCATAGTTACTCCATTGAGTATATTGATGTAAATGCAAAGTCATTCTTTTGTCATACACAATGTTATTATTTTGTACAACGCGTTGTACCTGTGAAGTATACACTGCCTCTAATGTAGGCGGGCCTTATGTTTTTGTAGTACTCCAATATGATGGTCTTCAAACAATAGCCTCCTCTGTTATATGGGGTTTCGGCAATTAGATCTTGGAGGCTTTTTTCTGCAATTTGATTAGGTTGCTCAGAGCAAAAAATCAATGGTTTAAGAATTAATCAATGTGGTGGTGAAGCATGTTTGACTGATACGTATTTTTCTACAGGGTGGTTAAGTAAATGTGTTACGGGGGAGGTTTTGCCGAAATTTCTCCAAAAAACAAGTGTTTTGACTTTTTGTATTACGCTCCACCCCTAGACCTATTGCCCTGATAATAATATCAACTGAAAGCAACTTATATTCTACAAGAAAAAAAGAGAATCGTCTGGGTACAAAGAAGGCTCTACAAATTTAATTGATGTGGGATTATCCTCTTAACATACAAGAAGCGCGAAATGAATCCTTGACATATGCTTGGTGTTTTTAGTAAGTAAGGAATTGTTGAGTCGCTTAATCTTCTGGAGATCCTTTGATTATTGGTGAGAGGCCACTCTTTTTAGGTTTGATAACCTTTACCTAATCACTTTTTCCACTGGGGGGTCCTTCGGACCACTGCCTGCAAAACCAACGAATAAAAGTAGTAAATTATCTAAGCTAGTGTGAGTGTGAGAGCCAAAATCAATGCTAAATGACTCTGTAAGAATAAAGGTTACTCATATAAAGGAGAATCATCTAAAGGCTCATCATTTACAAGTCATTTTGCTAATAATATCCACCTCTTGTCCAACAGGAAGTTTTATCTTTATGAAGTATAATGAGAATATCACGACACCATCAGTAACATCTTTGGATAAGCATTTGCTAGGTAAACACCCTCAAGAGCAAAAAATCAGAAACTAATTAGTTTTAGAAGCATGCACATTAGAAATGGAGTAGAGATTTATCTCCACAATACAAGTGCCACAGCCTCCACTACCTCCTCAGTTCATTACCTTCCCCTACCAAATGCACTAAAAGCTCCAATTCAAGATACAAGGAGTAGAGGTTCAGGAGACAAAATACTCCAATTACTGAGATCATTTGACTATAGGAATCGAAATCATCACTTGATAAGTACAACAATGAAGTTTTAGTTATAATAGCTATCCCGCACAATCAACACCCAAGGATATTATTATCCTAGGATATATTACCAGCCACCAGATACAACAAAAGTGAAGAATTTCAGATTTCATAGTAAAGCCAATCGCCTACTATGCATCTTGCTCAACTACAACATAGTAAGATCCCGTTACAACCAGAGTAATCTTGTCCCCTTACCTTGTCGGCAGACAACTTTGAGATGAATTCCACTGAAGATTCATCTTTCAGGTTATATTCTCCTTGTTATCAGATGGGATCCATTGAAGATTCATCTTTCAGGTTATATTCTCCTTGTTATCAATTGGGATAAATTAGAAATGTAATGTTAGATAGATAACCAAGAATATAATGAATTAAAAGGCAAATAAATTCTGGGCAGGGCTGATCAAGCACAAAACAAAAGCACATGTTTGGCTAAGCTGGGGAAAATGGGTATCATTACTTGCTACCAAAAATGGTTTGATTACTTTTTGTTACTTGCAAGAAAAAAGTAACCTTTCCCTTACAGTCAAAATAACTAATACTTATTTTCAACTTTCATTACCAAAAAAGTAATTTATTCAAAAATCATTCACTTACAAGTAAATAAATTATCCTTTTAAGTGGAAGACAATCCAAACATCCAAAAGAGAAGGCCATTAATTTTCCTTTTCTATTTCCACTTTTTAGTATTCAGGAGACAACTTCAATCAAGAGCATAATGGCACAAAAGTATACTCAACAATATATTGCAACCAAATTTTACTCTTTGGAAAGTTAAATTGTACATGTGCAGATAATTACCAAAACCCAGAGCTATAGCATCAATTTGCATCATCCTGGCCTTGATATACTGCAACTAGCATAGACTGTACAGAGATAGCTGGTGATTGGACGAGCTTGTAATTAACAAGCACAGGACCAAAAATATTGAACTTTCCATCACTACTGAAAGCGACCTCTTGCCGATCTTTTGGCACTACCAGAATCATGATGGAATGGTGGTGTGGTGGGATTGTTCGGACAAGGAATGAGGGCGGATGGGTCGGCGAGGACTGGTTTTCTGTGCGCTTATTCGCCGGCGATTCTGCAGATCGAGGGGTAACTGTGCAGATGAGGGGAGAGAGATTTTGGAAGGGGTGGCTTTGCGTTTCGCGAAATCACAGTAAAAAATGGGGGCAAAATTTTTTATTTTGAGTTTTCATGTGGGGCCCGTCTGAAATTATATGGGCATTTCTTTGCTGCCACCGCCCACGCGCTCCTGGTTATTGATTGGACATAAATAGTATAATCAATGGCAGTGATGTAAGACTTGACTCCTAGGATTGCGCCGCATCTGGACAGGCACCTGGTGTTCCCACCGCTGGAGTTCTTGTGGGATATGGGACTGAACGCAGAAGAGGACATTTTGAAGGCGAAAATAAAGCTTCTGAACCGCACAAACATGGTCGATTACGCCACAGACATCCATAAGTCCCTTTACCGCACTGACAATGTCCCCTATGAGATGGTGGAAAGGAGAGCTGAGGTGGTGGCCTGGCCAGGCTAAAATCACTGGAGGAGGCTGTAGCTCCTATCTTAAATTTTCTGCAGAATCCAAATGCTTTTCAAAACTGAAGGGTCGAGAAACAGCACAATCTTCAGATGTTGAATGATCGCTATCAGATTGGTACAGAGCAGATAGAGGCGTTGTATCAGTATGCCAAATTTCAGTTCAAATGTGGAAACTATTCTGGTGCTGCTGATTACTTGTATCGCAGCTTAAACTACCCGTGTGCAACACGGGTAAAAAAATTATTCAATTATATTATTTAATAGTTGTATAATAAATCTATAACATTTACACTTCTGTAATAACTAAAAAAACAAAGTATATATTACTTAAATCAATAAGATCAATTGACTTCGTAATCGTGAAATTCAAGATTGTTTAAAAGATAAATATATAATATTATCAAATTTAAATTTGTCACTTCTATAATTATCAAATATTCTGGTCAGATACGCCACCCTTGTTACCCGACCTATATCCATTTGAATTTAGTAAGGCAAGGTGATTTAGGTCGAGTAGATAAAAAATACATATTACCCGCAACATTTTCAAAAATTCTAAAAAATGTAAAATGCAAAAAAAAAAAAAAAAGAATTCAAATAACATTAAACTCACCAACACGCAAGACGAAGATGCTGAATGAACAAATTAAAAGGGATTAGAGTTTGTTTTAAAAATATCCTTTCAGATTTCATATTTAAATTTATTAGTGAAAAAGTTTAACTCAAAAAAATAGGTAAAGTGGTTAAGTCATGAATGTTAAGTTCAATTGTCAATAAGTTCAAATCTTCTCTAAGTCATTTCACCAAATTTTTTCTTGAAAAAAAAATAACAATTACCTCAAGATTTACTAAATAAAAAGACGAAAAAATCACGGTACAAAATGTACTGAAACTTAGTTTATTTAATTAATATATATAGATTACAGAGACCTTTGCATGAATAGTGATAGGAATTTGAGTGCACCGTGGGGAAAGCTACCTGCTAAGATATTGATGCAAAATTGGGACATTGCACTCAAAGAACTCAACCGCTTGAAAGAAACATTTGACTCTTAAGAGTTTCTCGACTCCTCTAAATCAAATTTAGAGTAGAATATGGCTTATGCATTGGAGTTTGTTCATTTTCTTCAGCCATAAGAATGGAAGGACACACAACACAACTGATTGATTTTTTTAATCAGGACAAGTATTTGAAGACAGAGAGTCTTTGTTAAGACGGTCTTATATGTCCAGCGATAGGACCATCTACTGATTGATTGATTTTGTTTAAGACATATTGCTGCATTCATTAGCACATTGACAGGGGTGTGCTAGCTGAGAAGCTGAATTTAAATTATAAGAAGGTGGAGGGTGGGTTGGATTATGAATCTTAATAAGAATCTCAAAACTTGATGCCAAGATCAACTCGGAGACAGGAATTGTTGTGATGGAACCCAGTCAACACAACGTTTATGAGCAACTTATTGACCACACCAAGGCCCTCTCAGTTACAAGTTAGTCACTCAATTTTTGGAGCATGCTCAAACACAACCTGCTCAATAGATTGTAGATCAACTGCTTTGGAGTTTAGCATTTGATGAATTGTCTTTCTGTTAATTTTCGATGTTAAGAGCAATGTCAATTTTTTTTTTTTTTTTAAATTGACACGTCAACATTTTAAATTTAGCTATCAATAACTAAGAGTGTGTTTGGCATGTATTGTAAATGAATTGTATTATAATATATTTTGAATTTTAAATTTTTGAGACACGTGGCAAATTCTACAATTGACACTTTACACATCCATCACATCAAATAACAACTTTTTGCTTTTTTAACAAAATTTAACCAATTAAATTAAGCTACGTGTCCTAAGAATTCAAATTTCAAAATATATTATTAATCAATCCAATTATATACGATACTAAAGGGATCTTAATACATTAGAGATGTTATAAAATTAACACTTTCGATGTGTTAATTTTATAACATCTCTAATGTATTAAGATCCCTTTAGTATCGTATATAATTGGATTGATTAATAATATATTTTGAAATTTGAATTTTTAGGACACGCAGCTTAATTTAATTGGTTAAATTTTGTTAAAAAAGCAAAAAATTGTTATTTGATGTGATGGATGTGTAAAGTGTCAACTGTAGAATTTGCCACATGTCTCAAAAATTTAAAATTCAAAATATATTATAATACAATTCATTTACAATACATGCCAAACACACTCTTAGTTATTGATAGCTAAATTTAAAATGTTGACGTGTCAATTTAAAAAAAAAAAAAAAATTGACATTGCTCTTAACATCGAAAATTAACAGAAAGACAATTCATCAAATGCTAAACTCCAAAGCAGTTGATCTACAATCTATTGAGCAGGTTGTGTTTGAGCATGCTCCAAAAATTGAGTGACTAACTTGTAACTGAGAGGGCCTTGGTGTGGTCAATAAGTTGCTCATAAACGTTGTGTTGACTGGGTTCCATCACAACAATTCCTGTCTCCGAGTTGATCTTGGCATCAAGTTTTGAGATTCTTATTAAGATTCATAATCCAACCCTCCACCTTCTTATAATTTAAATTCAGCTTCTCAGCTAGCACACCCCTGTCAATGTGCTAATGAATGCAGCAATATGTCTTAAACAAAATCAATCAATCAGTAGATGGTCCTTCGCTGGACATATAAGACCGTCCTAACAAAGACTCTCTGTATTCAAATACTTGTCCTGATTGAAAAAATCAATCAGTTGTGTTGTGTGTCCTTCCATTCTTATGGCTGAAGAAAATGAACAAACTCCAATGCATAAGCCATATTCTACTCTAAATTTGATTTAGAGGAGTCGAGAAACTCTTAAGAGTCAAATGTTTCTTTCAAGCGTTTGAGTTCTTTGAGTGCAATGTCCCAATTTTGCATCAATATCTTAGCAGGTAGCTTTCCCCACGGTGCACTCAAATTCCTATCACTATTCATGCAAAG
>CAVNYN010227370.1:0-15068 GCA_963692815.1 Nyctanthes arbor-tristis
GGTATAGCTCCAACTTGATGATATTGCATCTTTTGACCATATTCCCCATCTCCATAATCTAGTTGTTCGTCTGTCACCGGATCCATTGGGGCAAATTAAGACTTGAGAAATTCTATCTTCGCCTGGTCAATAAAGCAAAATGGCCTTTATAAGCAGAACATCAATAGAATCAATATGCATATAACAAGAGCCTGAGTATCACTCCAGATAGCAGGGCATGTAATCTACAGAAACTACCCAACGTATGCTATAGGTGATTTAAGTTATTGACTTAAACCACAACTAGTTGTAACACCCGGGAGATGCACAGCAAGCAATGTCTCTGTAAATCACACGGCTCCAACAAAAACCAACTAACAGAGGAACGTAAGAGACATTAACAAAGAATAGAGGAAAAGGAAGATAAAGAAAAATAAATATACAGGTGGAGAGAAAAAAATACATAGGAAAAAATTCTTTAGCCTTATGAACATATAATGGGATAGACATCATCCATCAAACCGTGGTGCATTGTTTGAAAACCAAATCTTTTCAATCGCAGTCCAACCTAGCATAATCAGCAAACTATTCTACAACTCCTTATATGGAAACCCAATATAGCATAATTAGTGAAGAACACTCATAGTATAAGTGATTTAAGTTATTAAGTTAAACCATAAAGATCCTTGCCCACTGGAAACGTAGCATAACGAAACATAGCCATCAACAGCTCCCACAAGACCCCGAAGGAGTAAGGGGGTCAGCAATGGCAAGATCCAGATCTTTCCGAAAGCCCACCCAAAAAAATAAAAAGGTTTCCAACTTTACCATGTAACAATTAATGTTGAAAATCAAGAACATCTAAAGACAAAGGGATGATAAAATATGGAGCAACGCCAAGCTGCAGTATCCACATGCTCAGCATATGCGTCAAAAGATTTTGGAACGTATCTGTTAATTTCCTTTTCTCTGTTTGTAGTAGTTAATCTCCTATTTACAAAGATTGAAATGCAAATCTTATATATTTTCTTCCGTTGGATCATTGTGTATTTTAGATTATGGTACACCCATATAAAGAAAATTTTACCTTACAAAATATTTAATTATTGAGCAATTAACGGCGATGGCTATATAGATCAAGGAAAATTAATATTGGGTAAAGAGTGATTTTTCTGGAATTTTCCTGATTAACCAATGTTAAACAAAGCCTCTTTTCCCCTTATTTGTTCGTGTTCTACAGGATTTTCTTCGAATTTTTCTATCTCAAAGTTACTGGCTTTATTTACTATGAGCTTCAACTAGTAAAATCGTAATGGTATAAAAATACTATAGGCTAAAACCTTTGGCTACAAATCTTTTTACTAGACTAGAGGGGATCATGAATTGCATATTATAAATTTTAAGAGTAATTTCTTTAATGGTGGTTTTAAGATATTGATACAAACTGCAGTAATGTCGAGTCCTCCATACAAATTGCCAAAATGATGATATCTTATAGTAAAATTATAAGCATCAAGCAATTGAAGACATTATAAGTTCCTTTTACATAACAAGTAATTCACCGTCAGTATCCAAGCAAAACAGAATTTGGAAAAAAAAAAAAAAAAAGTTATAATTCATAAATGAAATCTTAACTTCATAACTTTTGCCAGCCAATGATCTGTACAATCATTTCTAATTCAATAACAACATTTAGTTATTTAAGGATTAAAACCACCATTATTATTATAGCGATAGCAACAACATAATAAGAAAGAGCAACATCCTAATAAACAAAAGAGCATCACAAGATCAAAATCCCGCACTTCATTTATTTACAAATAAGTTGGGTGAAAAAGCGAAGTTCATGATACAAATTAGTTCTTCACAACTAATGCCAGGACATGACATTCAATGGTTTTCAATACAGTTTTACATTGTACCAATACAGTGAAGTCATTTAGCTGAATTAAGTGCTGAGTTGAATCTAATATAACTTTACATTGTACCATACATAGAAGTCATTTGGGCTTTAGCCAGGAGGGTTCAAAAAGTACTTTACAAAACTTGAAGACATATACATTATTTTAAGGGAATAAAGAAGGAAAAAAGCTTCCAGCCTAAGGCGATCACGGGCTCCTCTTTCTTATTCTCTCATCAACCCTTTCTGTATTGCCATTATTTTTGGCAATGTCACCAATTCCCTCATAGCCCACAATTTGTCCAACAACCCTTGTCAAAATTTTGAAAATATTATATAAAGAATCAGCTAAGGAAAGAAGCAAGACGAGGAAAAAGCAAATAATAATTAAAAAAAGAAAAAAAGAAAAGCAGAGAAAGAAAGGAAGAAACAAAAGATGAAAGGAATGGAAAGCACGACTTATTAGAAATCACAGGAATGAAATAAGAAAAGGAGGAAAAATCGGGTGACGCCACCTCCCTGTGCCACCTGCAGATGTCGTCGGGAATCGGAAAAAAATTGGAAGCTGAAAACACTATGGAAATCGCAAAACAATCGCAGCAGAAGACCTAAACTGTAAGGAAGGAGAAAGCTTACCCAATCCGAACCGCGTTCCCAGAGATGCAAGCGATTTTGAAAATTCTTGCAGCTGCTGTGGTTTCGAGAGTAAACAAAGAAAATGAAGATAAAAAAATTTGCTGCTTGTGGTAAGAAAGCAATAAATATGAAGATATGAATTTTACCCGCAACGAATCAACTGTGAAGAAGAAAAATTGGTAACTTCTTAGGGTTTGAAGGCCTGAAGGGGATCTGAAAATTAAGAGGAAATGGGTGCAGTCGGGTAAAGAGTGGAAACCCGGAAGCTGAGATAACCGAATCGGAGCCGATCCGAACAGAGTTTTTTTGAGGCTAGTGTTTGAATATTAACATTTTCATCATTCATAAGGTCGGAAGGGAACGAAAAGTTTTGTAAAAATTAAAGCTTGTTCCATGGAGCTGTGTGTTAAAGAAAGATTACACGGGAATGTGTGATGTAAATGAGTGATTATTGATAAGTGTTATTAAAGGAAAAAAAAAGAAAGGAATACATAATTATTATTATTGATTTGACAAAAATTTTTACCTTTATAAGCTCCAAGTAACAAGCTCTTAGATTTTTTAATTTTTATTACTATTTTTGACTATAATAATGAAAAAATATAGGAGGAGAAAAATACGAAGAAGAAAATTACCACAAAGAAAAAAGAGAAAATGGTGAAGTTGAAAGAAAGAGAATACAATATGTATGTTTTTCTAGGTTTACAGGGAAGAAAAATTGGAAATAGGGATGGCAAAAAAATATGATATGTTCTAAACTCGATGAATCCCCGATTCGTTTTAGAATCCGCCAAAGCATCACGGATTGGATCGGATCATGGTCGATCTGATCCATTTAAAAAAAAAAACTTCACTTCATAAGTCGTCAGAATCACAAATGTACCACGGAACTCATAATAGAATGACTGATGAAGAAATTGAGGAGGAGGTAAATATTAGTAATTTAATTTATCCTAAATATGTTCTAATTTTTTATTTGCTTCATGTAACATTTTGTCTTATTTTTTACAGACACAATCTTACATAAATTCTAATATTTATGCTGATACTCTCGACTCTTGAGTCTTGGCTCTTGAAAAATGAAGATTTGAAGAAGAAAATTCTCTTGTCTTTGCCAAACTGTTTTGTGTATGTTAACATATTTAACCATTTGATAAGTTTGTAATCTCTCCAATAGTTTACTTTTGATTGGCAGTGGGTATGCATGCGACAAACTTACTAGGTAGTTTTTATTGTTAATGGGTGATGGCTTGATGAGTTTATTGGGTGTTGCCATGTTGATTGTTGGGTAAAAAAGGGGGAACGTTTCATGGATCAATTGGTAGATAGCAATCTTGATCCACTCCGATTTGTGACCCGCTCTGATCCACAAGTCATGGATCGTGGAGCAGATCATAATTTTGTAAATCTTTTGTAGAGCAAAATGAATTAGTGCCGATCCACCCCGATCCAACCAGACGGTGTGATAGGACATATCAGAGATCACACATATAGTACGCCACATTAGCATCTGGCAGCATTCTGGCATTAGATCATTGCTAGAAGAAAATTCTTTTGTGATTGGTAATTAAATGTAGTCGCACATCTATATATTAATTAATCCACTAATTTTGCAATAATTGATCCTTTTATTTTTAACAAAAATTTTTGTGAAAAAACAGATAAAACTTGAACATTTGACTATTGGGTTTAACAACTAAACCTTAACCATTTTGTCTATTTATTTTGTTTCTTAATCTTTTTTTACTAATAAATTAAAATACCAAATCTTAAATGTCAGTTCTAAAACAAACTCTAATATATCATAATTCGTTAAGTAATCATCTTTACCATCTATATTGATGAGTTTAACGTTATTTGAATTTTTAATTTATTTTACATTTTTTTAATTTAGTTAGTTTTATTAGGATTTTTTAAAATGAAGTATGTGGCAGGTATTTTTTTCCATTATTTTATATATGTACGAAGGATTATATGTAAGAATTTATGTTGTCTTTTAAACAATCTTGAACTTTACGATTACTAAGTCCATTGAGCTTATTGATTCAATTAACGTATACTTGTATTTTTATATTTTTTACAAAGATGTAAATATTACAGATTTATATTTAACTGACTAATAATATATTTTAGTAAATTTTTTGCACGGGCGGTTTAACTAGTATATAATTATTTATACTTTTTCATATTTGTAAGAGATAAACTCAAATACATAGAGATAACTAGTTAGTATATTGCTTTTACGATAGAATCCAATGGTAAAATTGTGATTTTAAAGGAGGGGATTTGTAAAAGCTGAATTTTTTGGAATGAAGATGAATTGATAGTGATATTTTTTTGTTCTTCTTTTGGATGGGCGATTTTTTTTTAAGTGAATTGATAGTAGTTTGCTTCTTCTTCCCCTCTTTCCCTTGGTCCCTGGCTCAGCCTAAATTGGGCTGAGCATCAAAGGAAATTTTTTTTTATATGTTTTTATATATTTGGGTTAGGGGAAAAAATAGTTCGATTAGGGATAGTTCGGCGTGCTGGCTACACCCCTGTATGTGATGACCCCTTTTTTTAGTTTTAATTTTTTTTTTGAAACGTTTTTTTAGTTTTAATGTTATTCCTATGTATTTAAATATTTTTAGATTTAACTACCATTTTTAGGATCAATTGCTTTGACATTATATAATCTCATTTTTTTGAATTAAAATACTAAAGTCACTAAAAGATCACAAATAGTTGATAGTATATGTGTACAATTATATGTAACTTCCACCCGACTCTCGAGCGCACGCAACAGTAAAGTGAAAACAGTCTACAAATAATTTGATCCATGGGCATCATCTTTGTGGTAAGGATTGTAATACTAGAGGATTCAATCGTTAATGCAAGACATATATAGAGGGGGAAGTCATAAATGTCTATATTGTAAAAGTCAATTTTAGACAATTTGGTTAGCGAATTTTTATTTTTTATTTTTTGGAAAACATCATCATCATCTAATACAGTTTTGGGACAAAAGTGTGAGGATGGTTACTAGAAGTCGGATCAAATATCTAGTAAGGAATTATTATGCACCATAGTTAGGGCGGTCAAAAGATAAAATTGTTCATCTAAAATAATATTAGATATTATAATTACATTAAAATGGTTCCTCACAATGTGTTTGGCAATTCAATTTATAAGCATCCCTCTTTATAAATTGTCATATAGTATCATTTTATTAGTTTCACCTTTTTAGAAAGTTAAAACATAAAAGTCAAACAGTAGTTTTTGACTTTTTCAAAAAGTTACAAATACCATGTGGCAATTTATAAACAACAAGTTTATAAATTCTTGCCAAACACATTGATAATGTCTTAAACAATAATAAATTTAATTCAATTTAATTTAATTAATTAAAATGATATTAATAAATGAGTAGAGAAAAATAAGAAATTAGAATAAACGTGTAGAGGCAAAATCATTCAAAAATATTTCTCCACTATTTTTTCTTTCACATATAGTATAGACTTAATAGTGTAAATCTTTTTAGTAATAAGTGGAGAAATCGAAAACTAACAGAAGGGTAGTGACACAAACCGTTTTGAATTTTTATATTTTTATTTATGACACGGAACCAAACTGAAAACCGTTCACGTGATCCCGTCTAATGAAAAATAAGTTTTTTTTTTTTTTTTAACAAAGTCGTTTTATTATTGTAGGATATAGGACCAGACGCAACAATAAAAATGAATCAAACCCGAACAATTGCACTGTAACAAGTGACCTAGAACCCAGCCACATTAACGTTTTTTTGGATAATTTCTACAGCAAAGTGTAGTAAATTTTCTAAAAATAAAAATAAAAGTCTTTTGAGATCAGTACTGCTTTTAGTCTACAATTAATTATTGACGCACTATATATAATAAATAAATATATATAATTCTTCTTTTGCAAATATATAATAAATACTAAGGCTGAGTATCTGATCCGGAAACTCGCTAAACCCGACTCAACCGACCCGAAAATGGGTCGAGTCGGGTCGGGTTACTGTAGTAGTCCGGTTGACTCGGTGCAACCAGGGTCAATCCGCTTAAACTGACTCGGTAAAACTGAGTCAGGTTAACCCGAGTAACCTGACTTTATATATATGTGTGTGTGTGTGTGTGTGTTTTTCACAAAATCGTGTCAGAGTCCAGAGACACATTCACAAATGGGCTTTAAATTTCAAATAAAAGCATTTGAGCATGGAATTTGCAATTATGGACTCAGGAACCCTAGAGATAGAGACTCTCAATTTCAAATTTTCAAATTTCCTCCACTTTTCTCTTCTTTGCTAGTCTGCCGTCCTACACTCCCACTCGATCTGGCGCCTCGCGCTGCTGCTTTCCATCTCCTGCCACTCGCCGAGCACTACTGCTTTTCGTCTCTTTTTGCTCACCGCTGCATGTGTTGCTTCATTTCTACTTCTGATATATAGGTGCTGTCGTACGCCTCTCCTTCCGTTGGTGCTGCTGCGCGCCGCTGCCCTACTGCCTCCGCAGCTTCATTTCATACCTTTTTTTTGCTTAAATTAAATTTGCAAAATAATTGACGAAGCTAGCTTGGTTGAAATAAAGAAGTGTATATAGCGATTCAGCAAAATATACTTGCTCAAAGTTGTGTTTGTGGATTTTGAATGATAGTTGAATTACACTGCGTGGTAGTTCTTTGCATTTTTTCTTACAGTCTCTACTCTCTATGGGTAGAAAAAGATGGGTTTTTAGGTTATAATCAAAGAATTCGGGCCTATTACAATTTTAAGCCGTAATTTTATTTTTTTCCATTTTGGGCTTGGGACGGCTCAAAACTCGCCAACTGACTTAACCTGAGTCAACCCAAGTTGACTCGGGTTGAGTCGGGTTTTAGAACACAGTCAGATCGACTCGATTCTGAAATCACCAACCCGACTCGTTGTCGGGTTCGGATTCGGGCCCAGTTGGGCCCAAACCCGACCCTGTCCGTCCAACACCCAGGCCTAATAAATACTCCATATAATTCTCTTTTTTTGCAAATTCTCTCACTAACATTTCTCAGTCATAGCTTGCGATAGATTATTAAAAAACGGTTGCATGTAATAATAGGAAAAGAAATGGGAAAAAAATCAATATACAAGGCAGTTAACCTGTCTGAAACTAATGATCTTGCTAGCAAACATCGATACCCTAATCATTAGTCCTCCACGCTGATCACGTAATTTCTATAAGAAATTCACATGTAAATTTATTTGGGTGGTCTCTATAGTGATTTTTATAACAAATTCTCCCTAATTATTAACCATACTTTTACGAAGACATTCATATTGATGAGAAAATCGCTCGAGCTCTTCCGATCTCCCAAAAAATATTAGCACAACCCCAAGAAAGCTAAAGAACGGTAATGGAGACTGTAGCCTAAGCTTCATGATCCAATAAATTAGTGTATGGTATTAAACCCTAAACCAGTTGGATCACGGAAATAAAAATCCTTAGTCGAGTTGGAATCAAAGGACATGAGCCAGTCCAAAGCAGACTATGGTACATATATTAACTCTCAATGAAACGAGAAGAATAAGTGCGTGGATCGAACGGGTATTGTTGCATCCGAAACTATAGAACATCAGCAAATAAATAGGAGAAAATTCTCCAAACTTGAAAAGTTCATTCAAGGGGGATTCATCATTAAAAAGTTGTTTAATAATCTCTAACTACATGTGCATCTAGTGAAATAATTCCGTCATATGTATAATAAGAGAACGAGACTGGCACCTACACGACGCTCTTCCGATCTCTAAAAGATTTGAATTTTGAAGTGTAAAACTAGCACTTGCTTCAACGTCTTTTATGTGGCAGCATTACATACACAGTGCGGCTGCAATGGCTACTTCAGCCTCTGGTTCTGCCTTTGCTGGAAATTTCTTATGAGGTCCCAGAATTTCATTACTTGTCTTCATTTTGATCACTTAGATTTCTTCTCAACCTCCTCGACCATCCAAGTCAGAATTATCCTCAAATTGATCTTCAAGCTCAATGAAATTACATGTTCTCGGTTCTGTCTCGCCCATACCAAATTTGAAACTCATTGTTTCTTCTATTTGCACTTTGGTCCCAAACTTGTTGAGCACGTCCCAATTTCTTTAATTTTTGTACAAAATGGCCCTTAAAGCTTCTAAAATGTGTACTTTAGCTACCCACTTCAAATGCATCACAAATGTTAATTTTATTTTGAACCATTTTAAATATGGATGGATCCAGTTCTCATCAAATATTCTATTCTATCTCTTGAAAGCTAAAATGGACTTCTAAGATCTCAGCTAGAATTGAAATTCTGATATGACAATAAGTTCAATAAACGACCGATGTTGCCAATTGTTTAGTTTGAAAATGTCAATTTGTCTGATAAACAACTATCAGACCCTACTAAGTGAATGAATATAACTACCTCGTCCTATTGAAAATCTATTACGTAAAATATATTTTTTTTTTCATCCGTGTGTGTGTGTATATATATATATATACATACACAAGCGCAGGCAACTTAGGCATAAGCTAGGAACAACATTGGATAAGTTTCAATTGCATCAATTTAATTGGTCTATTAAGCACAAGATTATAAGTACAAGTGTTCTTCTTAATGATGGTTGATTTTGTTGTTCTTTAGCAATTTCAATTGTCCTTTTAGCCCTCGATTATAATGAAAACTCGTTATAATTGATTACTAAATAGACCTATATTATGATTGTCAAGCCCCCAATTTTTTATTACATTATTATCTCGAAATATTTATTCACTGTTCATGTAAGAAAACTCATTTTCAAGAAAAACATATATTTCACAAAGCTTTTAGATGCGCAAAATCATTGAATGCACAAATCATTTCGATGCACAAATGTGCCCTATCACTAGTTAAACTACTACCCATGGTGCGCACATAATTGGCCAAAACCACACAATAAGACCACAAAGATTCAAATTGGCCAAAATTACACAACAAGGCCACAAAAATTACCATATAGCCAAAATAACCAAGACCACATAGTAAGGTCATATTAGCACAAAACAATTCAAAACAGGTAGAGCAGTAGCTAGCGATACAAATGCAATAAATCTGTTTCTGTAACAATGCATAAAGTTCAAATTCAATTTATGAAAGCTTAATGCATGACTGAAAGGGAATCAAAGTATCGGTTATTCACTGAGTACGTTGTATTCACCCCTTCCTTCCCCCCTTTACAACCTTGCGATCTATTGAATTTAAAGATTTGTGGCTGGATCGTCCCAGAAATGGAGAAGATACATGTATGTGATCGAGACTTTGGTGCGTGACCGAGATTTCGTTGCGGGTGGCCGTAATAGTTATTGTAAAATGATATTTAATATAATAGTATTTGAATTATATTTGTAAAGTCTCACCCTTGATTTTAAATCGAGATAACGCTTTTGCTATCAATATTTCGAGATAGAAAGGTACTAAAATTGGGGGCATGACAATGTTGCCATAAACCGATAGATTTTGGCCATCTTTGCCAGCTACACGGTCATAATTTTCTAGTCATTAAAATCATTATTATATTTGCACAAATTGCATTTTCTGGTCTTTGTTCTATTTTTATTCCAAATGCAAACTAGCTTTCTAGCATTTGATTTATTTATTGTTCATCAGAGTTTTTCAATCAGTTATCAATTATGAAAATTGTTGACGCCAAAATCAATTTTGACTCAACAAACTAAATGAAGTTTGAGTTGATATGAGCGATTAATGAAGAACTTTAGAGGTAGCTGGAAGTGTGTGAAAGTAATTAGGGGAGTAAATGTCAAGAATGTTGCCAATAGAGAGGATAGAATCCTTCATTATGCAGGATTCTCCCTATTTATAGTGTGTATCTTGATATGTAATGATTACATATATTAAATGCCTAACCAATAAGAAGCTTCCTTGGTAGACTTAGCTGAAGCTTGTGTCAGGTTCCGTTGACTAAATACAAGCTAATTGCTACATGAGGAAGATAATCATTTACTTTATATTAGATGCGACTGTCACATCAACCTTCAAGTGAGATCGGCATACAAGTTGCATTGTGATTACACTGAATTTGAGGTCAGCATGTCGTCGAGTTGAGACATTTGAGCGACCTGGCGAGCTGACCTAGCAAGAGTGTTTAAGCAAACAATATTTCAGGTCGATGGATAAGTGACCTGGATCACAGGGTCGAGAAAAACGACCAATCGACGATGAGCATGTCAAGATCATGTCACGCTGGGCCGAGGATCCATGTGAATGGGCTGCTAGCTCATGACCTAGTACGACACGCCCCGCCCCGTCCCAAGCCATCCTACTAGACCTAACATGTGGCGTGCGCCAACGATGGATACCAGTTTGATCTAGACCCACCGTCAAGGCAAACTGAAACCTTGACTTCAAACTGTGTAAATTTTTGAACTAAAAATGATTTTATAATTTGGCAGAATTTCCCCTGTAAAATGGATTTATCTAACTTGAAAATATAATTCAGCTCATCCCAATAGATTATATAAAATGAAGCAAATATGCTTTTCCATCAATAACAAAATTCATCCCCGAGATATAAAATTGGAACACTTTTCAATACATTTAAATTCAAAACAATCATTAATACCAAATTGCATATAAAGAAATAGAGTTATGCAAAGTTTGAATGATCATGAAATAATAACTTATGAAAACTAATTTCCAACTATAATTAACGCGTATATTAAAAGTGTAATGAAAATATTAAACTGATGTAATACAATGATGGCTGGTTGAGAATTCCACAGACAAACTGATAGATGCTCAAGCTCAATCCTCCCTAAAAGAAAAACATTATAAGATATATGAGCTAGTAACTCAGTGAGTGGATAAGTTCACAAATACATATGTATATTTTTCTATAGTATTTATTTCTGAAAAGTTGTTGAACTTTATAATACAGAGATATTACTTAAAAGCTCAGAGTTATAAAATTGTTTGCAAACATCTTCTGAGCTTGAAATATATAGGTTTAAATAATACTAAAACTGCATATCATGCTAATAGTGCTGAAATCATTTAAGTACAAGATAAAAACCTTTTGCTAAGAAAACTGCAACTGAGTTTCAACTGATATCTGAATACATAAATTGTAACTAGGTTCTGAAAAATTAAAATCTGAATAACTAGCTGAAAGTTTATATAAATACTAATAACTGGAAAATCCACACCAAGAGTACCGCTAAGCAATAACACACATGTACAGAGTAATCTCGATGTATAAGGTATACTACTCAGAACTAAGCGATACTGATAACTAAATAACTGATCATACACTCGCAGAGCAAACCCTGAAGGCAAACACCACCATACACGGCCCAAAGCCAATGTGTGTATAACGACGAGTCCTAAAGACCCATATATAACTGGTCATGCACCGTGAAACGCATCACGCAATACAGAGCGGGTAATTCACTAAACTGGTCAATACATCGTGGAACGAATCACACGATGCAAAGCGGACAATGATCACACATGTACTTTGGTGGGTTTGAAAATGATTTATATACTATGCTTTTCTCAAGAATCTTATAACATGACATAATATGCTTTTTATGAAAATTCTTAAAATAATATAAGATAACTATTTCCTTTTTGAAATCAAATTTTAAAGATAATAGCATGCTCAAACATTTTATGAATTTTATATATCGCTATAATAATGAAAACATGATTGACTTTAAGAAAGAATAGTATTTAATAGGACATAATGAAATGTATGCTTAATATTTGGGAAAACATTTTTCTACTCACAGAGTTGAAGACCATAGCTCATTCGACTAGTAAGCCTTTCAACCGGCTCGTCCATCACCTAAAATCATAAGATAACAAATCTAATTTAGTATCGAATGTCCTTATTCGAAATAAGAAATATAAACCTACTTAATTCCTTAGAACTCGGATCACTTGTTCATAACAATTCTCAATCACCCGATTTTTACCCACATATATACTTATCCATTTTACTCATTAGTATCTCAATATCAAGTTTTCATCACCCAGTAATATATATATATATATATATATAGAATCATACTTTCAACAATGATCCTTAAAATGTATCATGTTATAAAGTGTCTCGTAATATTACTGAATAAAATCAACCACATAATTAAGATTCCCATTAATTTTTGTCGTCAAAATTTACACAATATTAATTCCTTAATTAGTCACAATAGATTTTGTGCCAATTTACCCTTATACCTTGTTTCCAACACGCCATGTTCATATTTATCGAATAGAATCAACAATATAATAAATCTCAATTCAATTATACTCATCTTTACATCATAACCCAACTATATTAAAACTTGATGTTCTGCATATAAGATGTCAATTTCTTCCTCATAGATTCATTTCAACTCCTTTATATCATTATCACAATTCTTACCAACCACATATTACATCTTTAATACACCTACATTCATAATACCTAAAATCTCAATTTCTCAATAACATCAAATATATTCATTTCATAATAGTTTCCCACCTTGAATTTTTACAAACACCTTTATTACTATAAATACTTATTAATTTCAACATTGATACTTCTCAATAATATTATTCCATCTTAAATTCAACTCAAATAGTATTTGATCTTTATTTCACTAATATATCATCATCAAATAATACATTACACAAAATCCTCAATTCCTAAATTTCTGAGATTTATGAAAATCAAACCACAATATATAATAAGAGCTAAAAAGTCAAAATCATCATTTTTCAACATAAATATCAATTATTTAGCCTCAAATCATAAGAATGAACCATAAATTCAACACCTATTAGAAAATAAATAAACCCTAGAAATAACCCATTCACTTACCTATACGAAATGACACAAAGAAATCAAGAGCTCAAATGTCAAACCATGCCAATAAAGTGCAAATCTCTCCTTTCCTTTCCTTTTTCATTTTCTTTCTTTTCTTTTCTCCCTATTTCTTTCTTTCCGCCGAAAACTCGTGTGCTAGTGTGTGTGTTTTGTGTGTAGTGTGTGTTTTCAATTCTAAAATGCAAGAAAGTCCTGTGTATATTGGGAAATTTGCAACCAAAGTCCCTCAACTTCACTAAGTAATTTAAGTTGATCCTTAGTAATTTTATTTGCCCATAAATCCTTCAACCTTTAATTCTTTTATTTAAACCTTATGATAACTTAAATTTTGACCCAAATAATTTAATTTTGACCTGATTTAAATATTTCACATTTGACTTTGACCGTAAAATAGAATAGTACTAAATTGCAAGATTCGGGTCGTAACATAGTGGGTCGTATGTTTGACCTAGAGGTTGTTGGCTACGACCTGATAAAATTATTCAATTTTCTCCTTTTGCTGGACTTTCATGAAAGATAAATAATTTTTATATTACAAAATAAATATTTTTTTTAAACTTTTTTGTATATTACAAAGAGATATGGGGAGGGGATTTAAACCATTGACCGATGATGTAAACAACTAACACGGATTCTACTAGACCACAAGTCTTGGCAATAAATATTACTATAATTTATTAAAGTTAAACATAACAAAAGCATATGCAACTTTGTGAGACATTATTATATTACTAGTATCTTATCCGTGCATTGTAGGGGAATACCAAATGAGTAGAAAGACATTCAATTTCAAATATAAACTTTGAATAAGCAATTAAAATATAGCACCATTCAAACCAAACTTTGAAAATAAAGAACATGAATGACAACTTAATTTCTTTTTTATATAAGTAATGCTCATACTAATTGAGAAAATTATATGTTTCAGAATATGTCTACAACCAAAGAGATTTTCTTTTAAAAATTCTAACAAAGCCAACTACTAACAAAAGGCGGTAAAAAACCAAAATATAAAAATTGCAATGCATATTCGCTATTAAGTGATAAGTATTAGTTAAGCAATGCAATAAAAATAAACGACCAGGACAGAAAGGGGGTTAGGACGGGGTTACTAATCATTCATGTAAATAAAAGAAAGAAAAAATAGATATAAACAATATGCTTCCTTGAGTTGCAAATTTTACTCTAATTGAATACAACAACATGAGAATTAAGGTCAATATTTGCTATATAGTCTTCCACTTTATTTCCCTGTGTCCAAAATATAGAGATTATTGTTCATCTTCCTGGAGATTGGAGTAGAGTGTGTTGTAGTCCCAACACCCTGTTTTCCATTAGGGATAACGTGAACAGTAAAACCGGTTTTCATCTTAGCCCAAATAGTTCTGTAACCGTGCTCCCAATAGAGTCTTAAACCAGTAGCAATGGCCTTTAACTAAGCCTTGAGAAAAAGACATTTTTGAGATCCCATCTACCTACCAAGTCCATCTTCTAAGGGTATCGTCAGTTGAGTTTCATCCAATTCTTGACAGGTCCACCGTGTAAATTAGTTCTTTCTCCCTTGTTGTGTACGTCTTTGTTCAATGAGCCAGAAAATGGGGAAAAATGTTACACTACAAACCAGCTTATTGAAATTGGTCAGATTCTTGAAATTGGCATCCAGCGAAAATGCTTCAGAAAAATTTA
>CAVNYN010227372.1:0-150683 GCA_963692815.1 Nyctanthes arbor-tristis
TAAACATGACACAAATGACCTCTTTCAAGTTCCCCAATGGTGGCATTCGGCCTTCACACTTGTTGACATTGATCTTTTCTCTTCCCACTCCCGAGCCTTCACATCTTGATGCATGTAAAGCTCAATTTGGTTCAAAAATTGTTCTTTTCACTTGTATCACTCCAATTTGAGCTTTTTCACCTATATAAACCATATTCACACAAATTAGGTAGAAATCTGCTCGATTTCATATAGAATTGCATAAGTTAAGAGAAGTATTTTTGCATATAAAATACACTTATCATTGTACACTGGAATTTTTATCAAATGCATACATTATAACCATTGTTATCATCATCCTCATAAATCATATGGAAAAAGAAACTAAAAATCACAGTCTTTTAGTCGACACAACCAAAATCCAAAAATTGGCTCATCTTTATTTCATCTCTAAACTTCGCAAACTTGGTGTCTATGGCTTCCTCTCACTGCGAGGAACACAAATATATAAATATTTTGGCAGGAAAGCGACCATACACACCGGAAAATCATCAAAACCACCGAGTACTTTCACCATAAGCCACTACCATACTTTTTAAAACTTACGTGATTGGAAAGAGCACGCCGAGGGCTTTCTATTCCACTAATTTTTTGCTTCCAATCGCAGGAGTTTTGGCCAGATTCCCCAAGAAGGCTCCAAGACCGCCTTTATCCTCTGAACGTTCCCAGCTTCTTTTCCTTTGGTTTTTGACCCAAAATTTTAGATCTAAAATATTGTCCATTGGTTATCTCATTTTAGTCCCTAAAAGATTTGAATTGTAAATAAGTCCTAAACTATGGTCCCCAAATATTTTAAATAATTAATTTTGGCCCCCTAAACTTTCAAGTTTTGCATATTTAATCACTAAACTTTCTATTCTAAATCACATAAGTCTCTAAACTTTTAATTTAACTTAAATTGATCGTCAAACTATTCAAACATTTTACCAGGGACTGCAAATTGGTCCGGGGTCAAAAGTGGGCCCTTGGGATAGCCCATAGTGCAACTTTGAAAATTTTAAAGTTTAAAGAGTAGAGTTATGATTATGATCGCATATTTGGTTTGACGTGGATTAATTGACTTGCCCCTCTAAGTATAATATTATTGTTATGCTCACCCCAACTTTCCTTCCTTCCAGGTTAAGGGGCCAGCTGTGGTCGATACCACGAGCAAGGTCAACTAAATATTTTGACTAAATTATTATGTATTGCCCTTTTTGTTAAATACTTTATCGGTATTATATTTTAAACAATTACTTTTGTCAACAACTATAAACATATATTTGGGGCATTATATAATTGAAATGATCATCATGTTTCTGCACATATTCTATCCTTATTAGTTTATCATTTTTTTTTAAAAAATTACTTGCTAAATTCAAAAATGAAAATGTGATTTTTAGTAGCGTTCCAAACTTTAAGAAATTGGGGCGTTACAGTGTGGTATCAAAGCAAGGTCTACCTTTCTTTAGACTTGCTAAAATTTCTCAATTTTATATAGTCAAAATTTTAAAAGTTGAAATATTTCACGAGATTTTTTGCCTGCTTTCGCCGTGTCGAGCCGACTCCGAAAACGTAAATTATTTTAAAAGAATTTTATTGATTAAAGTTAAAAAATTGTCTCTAGATACAATGATTTATGATGTGACTGTGTCTATGTGTATGTATATAAACTTATTGACGTGAAAGGTTATGAAAAACGTGTTATCTTATTTTAGATGCAGTTTGAATGTTTTGAAAAGAAATATTGTATCCATATAATTTAAATATTTTGTGACATTATGTTGTATGATTGAGCAAGTGATGCTAGAATTTAAATTTTCAGAAAACATTATTATTTTAGTCCTCGAAATTAAGCTAAAAGATGTAGAAGGGGAACTAATAGACTTTGTCTTTTCATATAAAGTAGGTGGAATGGCAGGCACTCTTAGGACGTGTAGAAAGACTTGTTCTTTGAAGCCCATCGGGGTCAGAAAAATGATATATTACTATTGGCACTACTCTTGGTTTGAGGGTTATACTGTAGGCCAGCATGCCAGAGAGTTAATGGTGATGTGGCAAGAGCTGCAGAGTATGGAATACTCTGTCACCCATTTCGAGGTCGTCAGACACCTCATTGCTTCTCTGCCAACATATTGGCAGTAGATGGCCGAAGCATTATTTCAGGAGAGAGTCATTGAGGAGCCTGGGCAACTTCCCACTATTGATTATCCGACTTTCATTGCTACCAATGTAAGAGAGTGGGATAGGTTCGAGGCACAGCACCCCGCGGTCCCTGACCGCGTGGAGATGATTGCATCGACTGATGTTCTGCCACTCAACTCAGATTCTGAAATGACACTCTGAGATGATGGTAAGGCGCCTTCTAGCTCAGGCACCACCGAGACAACCCCTTATAAAAGGCTAAGGCCAATGAAGGGCCAAGCTATACAAGGGAGAGTGATACCAATGAGGAGTAGTGGTGTTAGGAGCTTGCAGGCTGACTAAGGATTAAACTGACATTAAGTGGGATTTTTTGTGTTGTGAGAGACGAACTCATATTACAAACTTATTACCCAATTTGTTAAGACTCGAATGTAATGATGTTATTAACTTATATTAGACTTTTATGCAATGCCATGTTATACTAATGTCTTTTGTAGATGCGTATTGTTAATGATTCTATTAAGTGAATTCTAAATTGAATGCATGTTTGGAAGTTAGGAAATGGTATGTTCAGGACGACTACGTGCACAACTGACTTCGAGTAGGAATGGAGAGGCTACTCTTTTGCGAGACTTAGTAAATGCTATTCATGGGCTTAACCAAGGCCAGGGCACATCCACCCCACAAGATACCTCTGACTTACTCAACCCACCATACCAGACGAACCACAATAATAACAACAAAAACACCGGCATGGTTATAGAGCAGTTCCACCGATACAAACCACCTTCTTTCAACGGTAGGACTGGTGCCCTAGCTGCAGAAGAATGGCTTAGAGCGTTAGAGCGGGTTTTCAAACACATAGCCTGCTCAGATACTCATAAGGTATCTTGCACCTAGTTTATACTGTAGATGATGCTAGCCACTGATGGGAATCGTACTCGCGTACGAGAACCAAAGCACAACTACATGCATTGACAAGGGAAAGGTTTAAAGAATTGGTGCTGCAGAAATACTTTTCCCAGTCCCTACGTGACTCAAAAGAAACAGAATTCTTTCAACTCAAACAAGGGAGTTTATCATTGGCGAAATACAAAAGGAAGTTTGAGCAACTTTCTAAGTTCGCAACTCACCTGGTTAACACAGACGAGAAGAAGGCTAGGAGGTTTGAAAGGGGTCAACGACCAGATATTGGTGGGATTATGGGTGCTCATGCATTCACCACTTATGCCTAAGTTCTAGAACGGGCACATGCTATATCAGACCGTCTGAATCTAGGCCAGTCTTCTCAAAAGCCAGTAGAACCCACTGGAAAGAGAAAGTGGGACAACCACCTAAGAGAAAAGGGCAAGCACCCTAACAAGAAGGGTAAGACTGAAGGCAGCTCTGAGATGAAACCTAATCCTGATGCATCTAAGAAAAAGCCTCTATGCTCAAATTGCTCGAAGTATCACTTTGGGGAATGCCTACGAGGGAAGCGTATATGCTATAAATGCATAAAGCTAGGTCATACTGCTTTTGAGTGTCAAGAAGGCAAGAGTATAGATGTATCAAAGAAAGGAAAAGCCTGTGTCTTTGCCCTGATTCAGCTATTATGATTCTAGTGTGACGTGTGCTCTTCCGATCTGCTAGTTTTCATGCTAAGACTGGTAATGCTTGTCAAATAGTAGATGAGGCTTTAAAGGTTAGTATCTCTTCAGGTGTAACTATTAGTACTAACGAGATATCTAAAGCTGTGAAACTAGAGATGGATAGGAAGAATTTAGAGAATGACTTGTACTTGATAAACATGGAAGATTTTGATATTATTTTAGGCATGGATTGGCTTAGCAGCAATTTTGCCACACTTAGATGCCATGAGAGAGAAGTCCTCTTTCAGAAACCAGATCGGATGTAAGTTTTCCTTTTTCAGGACAAGAGGCAAAACTGTGCCATGAGTTGTGTCAGTTATGAAAGAGCATAAAATGTTGAGGAAAGGTACTTGTCAGGGGCACCTAGTGAGTATTGTGAGTACTCAGCTGCCAAAATTGACAGCAAGTAATGTCCTGCCGTACGAGATTTTGTTGATGTGTTTCCTAAAGATTTATTGGGTATTCCACCATATAGAAAGGCGAAATTTACTATTGACTTGATACCTAGAGTGGCACCTGTATCCAAGGCACCATACAGAATGGCACCAAGGAAGTTGCAGGAGCTAAAGGTGTAGATACAAGAGCTATTGGACAAAGGATTTATTCGACCCAGTGTGTAACATCCTAAAAATTCCTACAAATTAAGGTAAGTAACAAAATTGTTATTTTGAAAGAATTACTTGAATATCATTGTAAGATTTCTTGAAAATTAAAAGATTGGTATTCAATTGACGTTAAAGAAAGAACTTGGTTCCTAATTGACATAAACTAAAGTGTAGTGACTTAATTGACATAAATCAAAGTTCGGTGACTTAATTGAAGGATGAGACAAAGCCAAGGATTTCCCAGACAATTTTCCGCCAAGTGTGCGGTATATGTCACGCCACGTGTCAAGATGTGATTGGCGGAACTCAAAATTTATTAAAAACAATTAAATCTCAACTATTATAAAAAGGACCGAAGGGTCCTCAAGGTTTCCAAATTCCCCAAGCAATTTCTCTCCAATAATCCCAAAATTCGTCCAACATTGGGGATGGTGGAGAAACACCTATAGAAACCCACTAAAACACCTCCTTCTCACTTGAAAAAGGCTCTTAACCTTATATAGATATATCCTAACTCAAGAATAGCTTTAATTAAGGAATATCAAGGCTTTAAAGAAACTTTCTCACGTGGATTATTCAAGAAGATTTGAGGTGAGTAACCGATATTTTGATTCTCTTTCTTCATTCATGAAGTTTTCATAAGTGAGTAACCGGTACCTTGATTCCCTTTCTTTTGTTCATCATATTTTCATAAGAGATGCATGAATTTTTAATACATTGTTATGTAAAGAAAGATTGGTTAAATGCATCGGTATCGCTAGTTAATGCTCTATCCGTTCTGAATTACTCTGTGAAACATGACCTTGCTATGTGATCTTGGTCATTCTGGCTATGTGATAATCTGCGGCCTTGCTATGTGGTCTTGGCCAATCTGAATCTTTGTGGCCTTGCTGTGTGGTCTTGGCCAATCATGTGCGCACCACGTGTAGTAGTTTAACTAGTGATAGGGCCCTTTTGTGCATTCAATGGCTTTGTGCATCCAAAGGTTTTGTGAAACACATGACTTTCCTGAAAATGCGTTTTCTTGTATGAAAGTGAATCAAGATATTTGGTTATTCACTGAGTAGTTTGTACTCATTCCCCTTTTCCTACAATCCTGTAGGTATTAGATTAAGAAGCTATGTGGCCGGATCGTCCCAAGACGGAGGGGATACATGTATGTGATCGAGACTTCGGTGTGTGTGGCCGAGGTTTCGTTGTGGGTAGCCCACGGAACATTTAATCATCAGAGTGCGCAGCGAAAGCCACGACGCTCTTCCGATCTCCTCGATATTCTGAACTGTATTTGTACCAAATTTTAATCGTGAAGGCTTCCGCTATTGTATAAAATAATTCTGTCCGCGACACAGTGTGTCATCCTAGAGAGCTCCGATATTGTTTGATAAGAAGAAAGATGGCTCGATGAGATATGTATTGATTACTAAGAAACTGAATCATCTGACAGTTAAGAATAAGTACCCTCTACCCGGAAGTGAGGACTTGTTTGATCAGCTGAAGGTGTCTGCGTGTTCTCTAAGATTGATTTGAGACAGGCTACCATCAGCTTAAGATAAAGGACAGTAACATACCCAAAATAGCATTTAGAACTCGATATGGACACTATGAGTTCACAGTAATGCCGTTTGGGTTAACTAATTCTCTAGCTATTTTCATAGATTTGATGAACCGAGTTTTCCATTCGTTTCTAGAAGAATTTGTGATTGTCTTGGTCGATGACATATTGGTCTACTCCAGGAGTACGGAGCAACATGAGGAGCACTTGAGATCTGTGTCGGGAACTCTTCAAAAGGAGAAGTTGTATGCTAAATTTAAAAAGTGTGAATTTTGGCTTGATCGGATAGCTTTCCTTGGCCATGTTGTTACCGCTCAGGGTATTGAAGTTGACCCAGCCAAGGTAGAAACTGTGATGAATTCGAGTATACCCTCGAATGTGAATGGGATACGTAGCTTCTTAGGATTGGCTGGCTATTATCGAAGATTTATTGAAGGGGTTTTGAAAATAGCCGGGCCACTAATGTAGTTGGCCAAGAAAGGGGTGAAGTTTCAATAGACAGATAAATGTGAAAAGAGATTTCAAGAGCTGAAAGGGAAGTTGATGTCTGCACTGGTACTGTCCATTCCAGAAGGTTCAGAAGGATTCATTATATGCAGTGATGCATCCAAATTGGTTTGGGGTGTGTGTTAATGCAACATGATGAAGTGGTTACCTGTGCTTCCCGACAGTTGAAGCCGCATGAGTAGAGCTACCCTGCACATAATTTGGAGCTCGCGGCGGTAGTTCATGCATTGAAGATTTGGCGGCATTACCTTTATGATGGTTGTGAGATATACACGGAGTATTTCTTCACTCAGAAGGAACTAAACATGAGACAGAGAAGGTGGTTGGAACTGGTTAAAAATTATGATTGCATCCACTACCACCCTGGTAAGGATAATGTTGTTGTCAATGTGTATAGCAGGAAGGGTAAAGGACAATTAGCGGTTCATCTGACTAAATAAGAATAGTCAGTAAAAGAATTTGCCAACTTGAGAATTGTGGTTATTACGCCCCCACGATGCACAACTACAGTTATTGCCACATTGGTTGTTCGACTTTCTTTAAGGGATAAGATTAAGGAAGCTCAAGGGAATGATAAGTTCTTGCGTAAGATGAAGGATCAAGCATTTGCTGGCAGTGTTAAGGGTTTTGAGATATCAACTGATGGCACTCTATTGTTTAAAGGGAGGCTTTGTGTACCCAAAGATGAAACGCTGCAGAAAGAAATTCTTGAGGAGACTCATTCAACCCCATATACGGCTCACCCTAGTGGTACAAAGATGTATCACGATTTATGAAGAATTTATTAGTGGAGGAATATGAAAAGATCGATTGGCTCATTTGCTAAGAGATGCATGATTTGTCAACAAGTTAAAGCCGAACATCAGCGCCCTTCAGGATTGCTTAGGCCACTAGAGATTCCTGAATGGAAATGGGAACACATAACAATGGATTTTGTGGTTGGACTTCCCCGGTCGACTAGAGGTAATCAAGCTATATGGGTAATAGTTGATCGTCTAACTAAATCAGCTCACTTTTTGCCTGTAAAGATGACTTTCAGTTTGTATCAGTTTGCTGAATTGGATGTGAAAGAGATAGTGAGATTGCATGGAGTTCCAGTCTCCATTGTACCAGATTTACCTCCAAATTTTGGAAGATTTTACAGTCCCCTATGGGAACGAAGTTAAAGTTCAAAACAGCTTATCACCCACAGACAGATGGTCAGTCAGAAAGGACTATTCATATTTTGGAGGATATGCTAAGGGCGTGTGTGTTGGACCTCGGAGGTAATTGGGAGAAACACTTACCATTGGCCGGATTCGCATATAATAAGAGTTACCAGTTCACTATCCAGATGACACCCTATGAAGCTCTTTATGGAAGAAAATGTAGATCACTAGTGCATTGGGATGAAGTTGGTGAAAAGAGAGTTCTGGGTCCGGAAAGACAGTTAAAGATATAGAGAAAATTAAAGAAAAGAAAAAAGAAGCTCAGACTAGACAGAAATCATGTGCTGATAAGAGAAGAAAGGAATTACAGTTTGATGTTAGTGAAAAGGTTTTCCTAAAGGTAGCTCCTATGAAAGGTGTTGTCAAATTTGGAGAGAAAGGGAAACTCAGGCCAAGGTATATTGGACCTTTTGAGATATTTGAAAGAATTGGTAAAGTGGCTTACAAGCTAGCCTTACTACCAGGCCTCTCAACCGTGCATAATGTGTTTCATGTCTCGATGTTCAGGAAATATGTTCATGATCTGAGTCACTTTATTAGTCACTCAGCATTGGAGGTCAATAAGGATATGACATATGATGAAATTCCAATCGCCATACTTGAAAGGAAAGTACACGGTTTGAGGAACAATGATATACCCCTAGTTAAAGTCCAGTGGAGTAGACATAGAAAAGAAGAGGCAACTTGGGAAAAGGAGAAAGATATATTGGATAGATATCCAGACCTCTTTAATCAAATAAGTTTAATTTCGAGGACGAAATTTAAATTTAGTGGAGAAGATTGTACCGACCAAGAAAATTAAAAGTCAATTTTATTACTTTAAGGCGTGTCGCTACGCCCTTCTTTGACTTTTCAAACTTTTCATGTACTCGTCTAGCCGAGTCAGAGTATACTATGAAAACGAAAGATTTCATAACTAAATAATAAATTCAAGATTCGACCTAAATAATTCAAAACTTATTAAACTAAATTCCAATGACTTTATTTCAATAGACGAACCAACTTATATAACATTTCACCAATGACAATCAAACACTCAAAGTTATAGTTCCAGAATGTCAACTTCTAATTATTTTCTATCTACACCAAAAACTTTCTAAATCCCACGTTTTGGTCCTTTCTTTCCATTTGAACTAACTCTACTTAAAGCCTTAAAACACTTCATTTTTCGCTCTAAAGCTTATTTCTAACAACAACAAAGGTAATTTTTCTCTCCTTCTCTCCATCTTCTGCTCCTTCTTCATTTTCTTTTTATTCTTCAAAATAAACAACTAACACTCTTGTTTTCTTCTCTTTCTAACTTCAAGCATCAAACTCAAGGCTAGTGAAAAAACTTCAAGCTACACATCAAACAATACAAAAATCCAACAACAAAGACAAAGGTAAACAATTCATTCTCTTGTTCTATATTCTTTCCTCATTGCCATCTCAAGCAAGTTGTACACTAGAATTTTTATCAAATGCATACATTATAACCATTGTTATCATCATCCTCATCCTCATAAATCATATGGAAAAAAAAAATGAAAATCGCAGCATCTTTCCCGACACAAGCAAAATCCAAAAATTGGCCCATCTTTATTTCATCTCCAAACTTTGCAAACTTGGTGTCTATGGCTTCCTCTCATTGCGAGGAACACAAATATATAAATATTTTGGCCGAAAAGCGACCATACTCACCAGAAAATCGTCAAAACTGCCGAGTACTTTCATCATTAACCACCACCATACTTTTTAAAACTTACATGGTTGGATAGAGCACACTGAGAGCTTTCCATTCCACTAATTTTTGCTTCCAATCGCCGGAGTTTTGGCCAGATTTTGAACCCCAAGAAGGCTCCAAGACCGCCCCTATCCTCTGAACATTCCCAGTTTCTTTTCCTTCGGTTTTTTACCCCAAAAATTTTAGATCTAAAATATTGTCCATCAATTATTGTATTTTAGTCCCTAAAAGATATGAAAACCTGTAAATAAGTCCTAAACTATGGTCAAAATTTGTCTTGACCCAATTTGTTCCCAAGACACTTAAGTTGACCCTAAAGTTATTATTTAAATCAAAATTGCTCCCCAAATGTTTTAAATAATTAATTTCAGCCCCCTAAACTTTCAAATTTTACATATTTAGTCCCTAAACTTTCTATTTTAAATCACATAAGTCCCTAAACTTTTAATTTAACTTAAATTGATCCTCAAACTATTCAAACATATTAAATTAAAGTCACCTAACTATTAAAAGTGTTCAATTTAAACCCTAAAGAATTTAATTACTTTATAAAGGTCCTAAATCCTAAATAAATCAAATTAATTGTGAACTCTAAAGCTCAATTAAACATTTTAATTAAACCTTTAAACATTTTAAACATTTAACACTATTAAATTTAAACATTTTAAATTTAAACCTTTAAACATTTTAAGCCTCTATAATCTTAACACTATAACTTTCATAAACATTCAATTAAGTCCTTAATATTTAGGATTCTCCTTCCAATGATAATTTAAGCATACTAAATCATTTTAAACTTTCATTTGCTAGATGAAGGCGCTTTAAGTTCCAAGTTTGAGTAGCCTCACAGCTTGTGCAACATTTCAACCAAACTTTTTTGAGACTTTTGAGGTGGGGTTTACATTGTGCAAATTCTAGTTGATTGATCATGTATTTTCCTTATGTGTTGATTTTAGTTGTGACTTGATTATATGAAAATGATTTTGCCAGGGACCGCAAATTCGTCCGAGGTCAAAAGTAGGCACTTGGGATAGCTCATCGTGCACTTACAATTACTAGTGCTGGTATGTTGTTAGGGATCGCAAATTGGTTCGGTGTCAAAAGTAGGCCCTTAGGATAGCCCACAGTACAACTTTAAAAATTTTAAAGTTTAAATAGTTGATTTATGATTATGATCGCATATTTCGTTTGACGTGGACTAATTTACTTGCCCCACTGAGTATAATATTATTATTATGCTCACCCCAACTTTCCTTCATTCCAGGTTAAGGCGTCAGCTGTGGTCGAGGTGACGAGCAGGGTTAACTAAATATTTTGACTAAATGATTATGTATTGTCCTTTTTGTTAAATACTATATCGGTATTATATTTTGAACAATTACTTTTGTCGACAACTATAAACATATATTTGGAGCATTATGTAATTGAAATGATCATCGTGTTTCCACACATATTTTATCCTTATTAATTTATCATTTTAAAAAAAAATTTACTCGTTAAATTCAAAAATAAAAATGCGACTTTTAGTAGCGTTCCAAACTTTAAGAAATTGGGACGTTACACTATCATTCACAAACATCAAGCGACAGAATCAATAAACTACATTGATCGAAATCTTTAGTAAAATAAAAAAAGGCTCTATCTAAATTAATCTCCTGATCCAACCCTTGAACCAAGGTGCCAGACGCTGCTAATGCTTCCAAGTGCATAGATTCTCATCATAAGCAATCTGAGATAGATACAACAAATAAGGAAACAAATTATCAAATGAAGTCATCGAGCAACAAAATTCTAAGATAATTAACATTTCACCAAAACATGTTATGATAAAAGCTGCTTTTTCGGCCATCTCATTGTGCTTTTTTATTTACATCCCCCTCCATCCTTAGACCCATTAAACCCCTATCCCCGCCCCCCCCCAAAAAAAAAAAAAAAAGAAATCAGCAAATCTATCTAATAAACTTCATGAAATAAATTAGAGCTATCATCACAAAGAAGATTTTTAAATTCTATGATTGTATCAGGTTAACAACGTTCTAAACGTAATTTGCATCTTCATATCAATTGCTCATTCACCAAACAGCAACAACACAATTACTCCAGGCTACAAATTTCAGTCATAAGCTAAGAAGTCCACAACCCAAAAGTAGTTGGTAAATATATTTGTAATCCAAGTCGATGTTAAGGAGAGCTTCATAACCAAGTTCTGTTAACACATTGAATACAATGATCATTGGCATGGTATCAGGAAATGTAAATGGATTTGTACCCTGAAAACTAACTTACAAGTTGAATTCCAAAGAAATATTAGAACATTTGCGGCTTATTACCAGAAAAAAGTAACATTCGAGCATGTATTACTCAAGCTTAACTCCTCACGCTGCCATATATAGATACATGACAAAGTCCGAGTAGATACATGAGGAGTTTAGAAGTGCCTAACAGTAGTAAATTAAACATTCTAAAAATGCCTAACACTTCTAAACTTCGAATTAAAAATTTTGTTATCTAGCACTAATCTAAAGTAATTGTTAGGGAATAAACTACATAAATATTTCAGGAAACAAAATACCAAATCCATAAACATAGAGTCCACATCTTTCCAACCTATTATCAGCATCTATTTACAACATAATTATAAATTCCTTCTAACTGCAAAAAATATATTTACATTTTGTTTCCCAGTAAAGAAGATGAAACACATATGTAACAATAAAAAGAACAAATCCATTTTAATTTTTTTCATTAAAAAACATAAGTACACCCACAGTAGCAAGAAAAAAACCAAATCTCACAAAAGAAGAAAAATAAAAAAATCCCAACGAAAGACGACTCTAACCCTAAAACACACCGTCATTTCAGAGATCCCCAAATTCCCGCAATCAATCCTGCAGATAACAAAACGGAGCAGTCCCAATCCTCTGTAACAGAAGACGATAAAAAAACTGGCCCCAAATCAGAAGTCAAAACGGAGACAATCCTTAAAATGTCAACGAAATTGGAAAATAACTAACCAAATTTTGGTTCTTGTGATCCCCTTTTTGAAATCACCGAAATCTCTTTTGATTCAAAGTGAAATCCCCATTTTCAAATCCCTTTTTCTGGTCCAATTTCACCACGATATGAGTTTTAAGCCATTAAGGGCAAATGGGTCATTTCCACTGATTGAGTACACGAGTATGTCGTCGGACACGTCCTAATAGCTTTTTTCCATGTTAAAATGATGACTGCACTGAAACAAAAAGCTAGTTCCAGCACTGGGTTGATTACTAGTTGTTCAAGCAATGCTAGAAAAGTATATGAAATAGATACACATGTACAAAACTCAAAAGAGTTTTATATACAACATATGGAAACTTCATGTTCCAACAACCTTGCATTTTGCTTATACAGAGAGAAGCAAGGCATACAAAATAATCATGAAGTATGGTAAATACACACCACATTAGCTCCAAAAGCAACAGTTAGAAACCTTGCACCTCAAAAAGCCCATCCATCCTTGATTACATTCTTTTAACAGGCTATTCCAGGGAGTCATAGAATTCATCCCAATATGATTGCAATATAGGGTCATTGGATTGAGCATTCTTCATCACCCTATTTGTCACTTCAACCAAGGATTTGTCGGGAGAAAGGAAGTTCTCACCTTCAGGTTTCGAAGACACAAAATAGTCATTTTCTGTTTCTGAAGATGAAGTGAAGGTCAGTATACTTGGCGAATAACCGGTAAATAAATTTTGGTTCTTAGCATTTTGCTCTTGGTTCCTCTTCTCATAAGCAGTCATCTCTCTTGTATATCTCTCTCGGTCATTCTTACCTACCTCAATATACACCTGTAAAAAGAAATAGAAAAAGCTAATGTTTCAAAATGCAAGAAATAGAGAAAGCTAATGTTTCAAAATGCTCCAGCCAATGAAAGATGGTAATCATCACCAAAACCATCCAGAATTTCTTGTTTAGGCAGTCCTCTTAATTTACAGGTAAAGTGCTTCATTCATGATTCATGTCCGACGTAAGTATCATCCAATTGCTTCTTATTTTCCTTATGATTAATTTCAAACTTTTTTGAAGACATAGGTTTCATAAATAATTTTGTACAGTAAACTTAAAATATGTAGTAGCTTCTGAGAACAATCCCATATAGACGCAAAGAAATTTACCAATTTGTCTTCTTCGGAGAGCTTCCTCCAGGCCTCAGTTGCAATATCTCTCAGATTTTGGCCACCAGTGTGTCCTCCATAAATTTTATTTAATCTATTACATGCTATTCTCAGAAAGATCTGATATCCAGTCCTTGGTTTAATAGGAGCATCCATGTATTGCATCAATTCCTTATCTGAAGACGATAGCATGGCTTGTATCTGTTCCGTTTTCTCAGTCCCTGCATATTTAAAGTATTTGCAATGCAAAACCAGAAAAGGCATACACATGAGTACTATATTGGAAAATATTTGTGATGCAAAACAAGAAAATATTACTGGTCCACTTTTGCACATGAATCTTCTAGTTTACCAGATTTACAAAGATTAAGAAATATGTCAGAGAGCAAATGATTCGTTCCAGTTCCTGTTTTCCTCAATTTGCAGTTTCACTTGGTATGCAAAGATAACTAGCAAGGCAATGTGATCACAGAGCAATTGACTAGACACCTGTTTTCTGAATAACATGCCTAGGCACACATATGCTCAAGGCTTGTGGTCCACTCTTTGCATCTTTTGAAGCATTAATCATGCCTTGTCACTGAATGTGACACTTATGCAAACCTAGGCTCAATTCTTGGCTTTAACACCTTTTCAGAATAAGCAACTAAGGTGAAAGACTTGTTCTTTAGTTAGTCTTTACTTGTACTTCTATGTAATTCATTGTTTGACATGCACAGGAGTTGCATTGATTTAGGCTGTATGTTACTTTGATGCCATTAGATAAGCCCAAATCAATAGTATTGGACTTCTAAGCCAGACTATGAGCATTTCCTAGATTACCAAGAAGAGGTGATTAATTTCAAATATCAGCACTGGAACAAAAATATCTGAACTTCTTGCGTATCTTAAGCAATGCCTTGACTTGAATTGATGACGTTATTCTTCAGAACCATCACTTATTTAAAGCAAAAATAAGATTAACCTTCAGATAGTTGGTAAGAATGATTCTTGCTCTTCTTTCTCCCTGGACTCTCCAGATCACCAGAGAAATAGGTGGAGAAAGATGACGAACTATTGCAATACTTCCGTTTTCCCGTCACACAGTTCACACTATCCCCATATCTTAAAGGACCTGCAAATAAAGCAGAAGGACAGTGGGGGAAGGAGCAGAAGGAGAAGAAGCAAAGTATCATTAAACCCACCCAAAGGAAATGTGTCAAAATGTAGCTTTCAACTGAGAAATGTTTTACCTGGCTTTGTGTTTGCTTCTTTTGGCAACCTATAATGGTAAATTTGCTCGAATTGGTGCAAGAGATTTTTGTAAACAGTCTGTATTTCTGTTGATCTCATTGAGACACAGCATTGCAAGTTCAAGGTGGATGCAACTTCATCCCATTTTCCATACTTTGTAACCTGAAAATTTTGAAACATAATATATCATAACTAACGGATTCACATACTGATACAGTGTATTAGACTCTTCCTGCTACGCTGACAAAAAATTAAACACTTTCCACCACCTGGATATCTTGCACATTACATACATTGAACATGGTGAATGAAAACCTTGCGTACACAGATAAACCAAACAGAATATGGTGGCACAATAGTTCTAGTACGGCTAAACACGTGCATAAATTAAATCGCATTGGTCTAAGTTTTCACAGCAAAAACTTTTTAGGGACATCAGCAAGTATATTCAGTTGAACTGTCAATCGAAAATTAAAAAAAAAAGCTGCAACAAATATCACTGTCAACCGAGCAGCCCACTGATATTAAGACTTGTATATATCAAAAAGCAAAACATACCCGATAAAACCCTCCTCTTTGAGTCACTTCCTTGTAAAGAAGATGCAAATCCAAGATTGCTTCTTGAAAATTAAAGCTGAAAAAGGAATAAATCCATAAGGTATCAGTCATGAAGAGCTCTCCACCTCTAAGGAATTGAATCAACTATGAATAAAACCCATCAAACTTTTTGGGAACCCAATTAGCCCATAAGTGTTTATATTTGTTTTCTCAGTATGCGTGTTTGTGTTTATTAGCAATTCTTATTAGTTTACAACTTAAGCTTTGGCTCCAATAGACCAAAGGAAAAGACAGCATATAGGACCAGCAACCATCCAAACCAAACGCAGGAAACTGCAATGCCATTATCTCATTCTTTAATTTGCCCATGTTTTTCTTTTACTGTAAACAACCCTTAACATCAAATGACAAAACTCCTTTCAGAAAAATCAGAGTTTTTTCAGCAAAATTTTAAAATCCCCTAACAAAATCAAACTTGAAAAAACTATGGGCCTTAAATAAAATCAACCTAAACACTAGAGGTAACCAAGAACTAAAAAGTTGTAACCATAAATACGATCAATTTCATTACATAGAAATGCATTCGATGTTTCGGAAATAGAAAAATCAGGAAATCTCACACTAAACTGAGCCCTGAGGATTCATGCAATTTGCTCAGTTTTCCATAGAAACTGTCGTCAGAGGCCTTCTGATTAGCAGTCGTCTGCTTTGGCATCGGGTAGATCGGAAGAGCACACGTCTCATCAGTGCTGGTTTCCTTCTTCATTTCTCAGTACGTTTTCTATGGAGTTGTGGTTTAGTTTAATGGCTTGGCTTCGAGTTATGCAAGAGACGATCGTGGGACAGAAGGTTAGCCACGTGTGATAGGCAGGTCCCGTTTAAGAGGAGGATAAATCAGAGACGTTAACTGAGGTCAATGGAAGGTGAGATCAAGGTATATGTGGCATTCATGCGTCACACGGTGGATATCAAAGTTTAGGATATGTTTTAGGACATGTCTAGTCTACTGTTCAAAGGGCGGGATGCAAAAGTATTTGGAAAATCTGGGTGTTTGTTTCTCAGATCGGCTATAGAAAGCTTACCTCTCTCCTTATCGAGTGAAAATTACCACGTGACTGTATGTGATTGGAAGTTGGAGTGAGATCAAGGTACATGTGGAGATCGGAAGAGTCACACGGTGGATATCAAAGTTTAGGATATGTTTTAGGATATGTCTAGTCTACCGTTCAAAGAGCAGGATGCAAAAGTATTTGGAAAATCTGGGTGTTTGTTTCTCGGATCGGCTATGGAGAGCTTACCTCTTTTCTTATAGAGTGAAAACTGCCACGTAGCTGCATATGATTGGGGGTTGCCACGTGACAGTTTCCACTCCGTGAGGAGAGAGGTCAATCCCCTAACCCCCAATCACATACAGTCACGTGGCAGTTTCTACTCTATAAGAAGAGAGGTAAATTCTCTTTAGAAAATCACGTTGTTTCTACTTTATTTATATCGAGTTAAATAGAGTTTCATAATCAAGCCCGACTATCATCTACAATAAGAAATCACACGTAGTGGTTTTGTGAATTGACTGTACATGATTGACACTTGGCTCTATATTATGAAGCCTTATTTAGCTTTATAGAAAAACTGTCAGTTCATACCAATGTTTTTAGTTAACAAACAGACTACTTCATCTATCATATGAATAAATAAATTAAAAAAGTTTAATTGATATTCGAGCAAAGTGAAATATAAGAACATTTTTCCCATGTTTTTAATCAATATGTATATAAAAGCATATTAATCTGCAGTACCTGTGTACCGTAGTTTTCTCGCTAAAACTGTCTCAAGTGAGGACATTTTAGACTTTTTTACATGTTAGGTAGATTCTGTGGTATATTTTAAATTAACATTTCACTATTTTTTTCAATTAGTTAGGAATTATGATACTTATCTATTCTTATCTTCAAATATTTTGATTAAATATTTTGTTGAATGTATCTTATATTCTTAAATATTTTGTTAGATTATTTTTATTCAATGTTTTTTTTAATTTAAAATTTTTTTAATATGCATATCTTATGTAAGAAGTATTTCGTAATTTGTATTAAACTATTAAATCTTTAGCTGATGCATTAATATTTAATTATTCTTTATATGCTTTTAAATCGAGTCGTTAATTATTACGTTACTTCTTTTGTATATGAGAAATATAATTTAATTAATGCTTTATAGTTTACAAAATTCACAGTATAGTCACGGAGAAAAATAAAATGTTTAATTTCCTGAAATATAAGAATGACAAGAGGTCGGGTCAGGTATGCTACACCTGTTAACGTACATATCAATTTTTTTCTGCATCTCCACTTAAATTGGAGATGGGCCAGGGAATGGTTAGCACATGTAATTCACATAACTCATTTATTAGCTAATTTAAATATATTTACATATTTCTATTTTCATTTTTTGTTTATTAAATAGTCTTATAAACATTAAAATTACAATTGAAATTACTACGCTTTCTTGATAAGTTTTATCATTTTTCTACTTTTCAAACCATTAGAGTTTTTGATAAATATTTTTATTTTTATCCGAAAAACGGTAAATGGACCGGTTACGAGTAAAAATTATCATACCCTTCGTCGGTACATTGTTAAGTTAGATCGATTTTTTTTTATCTCATCCCCACCGAATTACCTACTTAATTGGCTACTCCCTATCTTAACAGGATCGGGTACAGTGGATATCGAGTTTGTCGGGTCTTTTTGCAACTCCTATTAAAGTCACTTAATAGCATTCTATATCGAGTAAGCACATAGTAACTATTAGTTAACAACAAGATAATCAAAACATTATGGTTCAATGTGTTTAATCATACATTACTTAATATTTCATACTAATGTTAAATATAATTTTATTTGTTAGATATAATTTGATTTGGTACCTTTCCGTACAACGCATGAATGATAATCTAGTTAACAAAAGAGTACTCCCTCTATCCTATGAAAAAATAAATTTAAAAAGTTAGAATTATTATTCAAGAAAAAAGTGAAATATAAGAACATTTTTCCTATGGGTTAATTTGACAAATAGTCCTCAACTTTTACATTTTCTATCAACTAAGTTCCCAACTTTTTTTTAATGTGGTATGTCCTCAACCTTTTGTAAATTCACTATCCTTTATGATATTTTTGCCCTTTATTTTCAAATTAAAAAAATTCTAAAAAATAGTAAAAATAACAAAAATAAAAAGGAAAATAAAAATTCCTCCACCTACCTAGTTAATTACCCATTTTCCCCATATCCCTAGCATGACCAAATTGATAAATACCTAAACCATTTTCTTGCTATTTCTGACATTAGTGGGAGGAACAAATAATTATATATCTTCTCTTTTTCCACTTGAAATGACTACCGAAATTTGTCATTTACATTGAGTTGTAAATATATAAAATAAAAAATGATAACATAATAATTAAAAAAATAATTTCTTTGCACCCTATCTACCTAGTTATCCATCCATATTCTAACTCATTGTAAATGACAAATTCCAATAGTCAATTCCAATAACAAAAGAGTAGACCCATAATTTTGCTACATGTTCATCCCGCTACTGTTAGAAATGACAGGAAAAGATAATAGTTTCTCCAAAAAAGAAAAATAGTGCATGTATTTGTCATTTTCTGTCTTATTAGGGATAGGGTTAGAAAGGGTAGCTAGCTCGATTTCCTTTTTATTTTTATTATTTTTACTATTTTTTAGAATTTGTTTGTTTTTATTTAAAAAGTAAAGGAAAAATGTCATAAAAGACCTTATGAGTGAATTTATAAAAAGATGGGGACCTATGATATTCGGAAAAAAAAAGGTTGGACCTAGTTAATAGAAAGTGCAAAGGCCGGTGACCATTTGTGAAATTAACCATTTTCTTAATATATCCCTTAGTTTATTTATTATTCCATTTTAATAATTTTTATTTGTTCATAATAATGCATAAATAAAAAACTATGAAATTAACTAAAGAAAGTAACTTATAATGAAGCCCGATGAAAACAAAATAGTAAATTATATTCACGGGACAATCGGTGTATTGTGGGAAATTCCCAAAGACCCGACTTATACCCTGGACCACTGTTGCAGTGACCGAGAAAAAAATTCTATAGATATATTTTATTTTATTAACTAAATTCTTATCGCTATAACTTACCCGGATTATAGTAATAAATTTATACAAGCACTCGTATGGCTAAAAATGGAATAATTTAAATTGATCATGAAAAAAAACTCCATTAAGTTTATAGCGAGTTCATTATAGCCAATTATGTTGGTTAAGCCAATTAAAAAAAAATCATAATAATAATTATAATAACAGTAATACCAATCAAAATTTAATAATCCATTGACTAAAAAGAATTTGGGCCACATTAATCAAGTTAATAAACAGATCGCCCAGCCCAAAAGGATTGAGCTAGAACTCTTCCTAGAATCAACTACTACTTATACATGGATGACAAGGGAAAAGAGTCCTTTAACATTATCAATTCGGATAGTTTCTTTTTCCCATATGTTCTTCGGCAACAACTAGTACCAAGTAATTAGCCTTCCCCAGCAAATACTTCATTTCCGCATATCTCTCATATCCCAGCCTCCCCGACTGCAAACAAATTCCACGACAACGAAACCCCGCAATTTGGTCTCCTTTAATTTTATATATATGTGCATCAATATACATGTGTATATACCCATAAATCTAACTCTATAATCATACGAATGTCCAGCGCATCACACATACATATATATACACACACACACACACACACACACACACATATATATATATTTCAATATCTTAGCTGAAGTAACTTCATGTTTATATATATACACACACCTCACTCATACCTAGGCGAGTTTCAAACATATAGGAACTGCAATTTTTATTGTTCATCAATACATACTTTGAAACTGGAAGTTTTCCCGTCATTCATGTGTATAAGTATACACACGAAGTCATATATATATAAACACTACGTTATACATTAACACCGTACATACGCCTACATAAATATAGGCGTAGTGGAGCCGTTCCGTCAACCCGAGTTGACTCGGTTCTTCATGGTTATACCAATGGCGGCTTCTCGATACATGGAACTCAAAGATACCAATTTCTTAGCCAAAATCCCGCTTGTTCACTAGGTACTTTCAAAACCCATTTCAAACCATACCACCGTTCATGATTTTACTGGTATAGATGCGTAACCCTCGTGATTGAGAATATTTTCCTGTAATAACGGTAAAGAATTCTCAAAGGATTGCCATATTTTAAGCCCTTGAAAGAACCCGTTCAAAGTCTCTGAAATCGTTTTGGCCAAGGACTTCCAATTGTTAATTTGATAAAATTAAATATTTACTTTCCTAGTCCCGAAGTATGCGTATCACATAAGTTGTTCGCTATAATTCTTAAAGCGAATTGGTTGGTTTAGTAACTTCCTGAAACTAATTAATTAAACCTAATAGCTTCCTGAACCCATAATTCAGTCCCCAGTACGTTAAAGAATGCTCTACTTAAGTTCTAATAAACTTTCAAAATTTACAAGTTAGTCTCTAAAGTTTTATATAACAAAGAATTAACCCTAAAAGCTTAAATAAAGAGTTAATTCAATTGATGTAACACTTTTATAAAGTTTAATTAAATTACTAAAGCTTACAGTATGCATCAAAGAATTAATTGAAGTGTACTAAAATATCTATTTGGAATTTATTTTGTTAGATGAGGATACCTTGACTTCCATGACTGAGTAACTTCACATCCGCTCGTTTCCAAATAAGCTTTCAAAGACTTTCGCATGGGGAATTATATTAAATGTGACTTTCTATTTTTTTCCGTGTCCTTATCATATGTGTGAGTTTAGTAATGTTTAAATCATTATCACATGTTCTATAGTTGTTAGGGCCTGTAAATAGGTCTAGGGTCAAATACGAACCCGTGGTGGTAGGGACCGTTAAGTGGTTTGGTGTCTAATTTGGGTCTTTGGGCAACTATTAGTCAAAAGTGAAGGTTTAACTTCAACCGATTTGACCTTGTAGGTCCAACATTAAGTACATACAATCATTGTTCCTAGGCAAATGACAAGTTTACACTATAAATAGAGTGAATAGAGCCGAAAAAAGGGGGACGCAAATAAAATCTCTTCTTCTTGTCTTTAGCACATTTACTCTCTTCTATTTATTGCAAACATTCCTTGCCTTTTACACATTAACTACACAAGCCGATTCGAATACAAATTTCCCATGAATACAAATATTGTTTATTGAGTCAAAGGCTAAATTTGATATCAACAATAATCTATATATATATATATATATTAAATGACAATTTGTCTGGCATAATTGAAATTTCATCTGGCGTAATTGGAAAATTTTTCCCGCCTAAAGCTTTATCTGGCACAATTGCTTATAATGCCATACCACACTGACTGTCATTTTTAGTAAAAATATTTGTTATAAATGTAGTAGTGAATGATTGAATTCGTGACTTGTATGTTAAGAATATCATGCTATTAAACTATTATGCTAACTGTTTAATTTGTTAATAATTTTTATTTATATATGCATTACTATTCTTGCATGTTTTCACTCAAATAAAATATTATTATTAACTATATATATACTTAAAAACTAATTATATTGACAATACTTTTATATTAATCTCACTAATTTTTCAAATATACTAAAATTGTCAAAATTAAATGACATAAAGAACAATCACATTCTTAATGATTATAAATATTTCTCACCTCCTATCTTCTTCCCCCTACATGCACCAGAAATATTAAGAAAAAATTACAATTATAATTTTCAATTAATCTAGACTAACGATATATATGTTTAATTAATTAAATATTCAAATTAATTAAGACAATTCCGATCTAATAAAAGTTCTAAAAAGAAACTAATTATCCGATGAACATAAGTTATCAAGTAAGTTCCTCATTCATGTTTATTTGTATTATGTTATCATTATTTGACGAATCCGGGTTATTAATTAAGCTTCTTATTCATTTTAATTAACTTTCATTGTTTTATGAACTATAAACTACAAATTTTTGCTAAAAAAGGCAAAAAAAGATAAAGTACAAATATTTTTAGCAATGATAATTTGGCCCATCGATCCATTAACCCGTGGGGACTCACCTCTAATAGGATTGATCTGTCACTCCTAATCGGGGCAAAGGAGTGGGTATGGGCCCCGCTGTGAGATCGGGACGAGTCTGGGTCAGGTGGACCCGTCCCATAGAGCCGTGACCCACTAAGAATTTTCTTTTTTTTTAATTTTTAATAAATTTGATTCTAAAATGAGTAGTAATGAAGGCATTCTAGGTTCGAAAAAAAAACCTTCAACTATTAGCATCATTTTACTTGGAACATATATACGTATTACATGAAGCAAATTATTAACATAAAATTCTAAAACTTGTATATTAATTTACTAACCCTAATTGCTAACTTTTTTGTGTGTGCGTATATATATAAATGATTTGTGAAAATTCATAAAATTTCAAATTGATTGAAAGGGAAAAAAATGATGGGTCTTTTCGTGGGTCATCGTGGCACTCTACCCCGCCTTATGACCTGCCCCGTCTTGACCCGCGCCCGTGAATTCGTAGGTATAGGGTAGGTATGGGGCGACTTCAAGACTCATGGCTAATCTGCTCCAAACCCGCCCCATTGCCATCTCTAAATATTTTAACGATATGGACATTTATCCATCATTGCATAATCAAATTTATCTATAATTTAAATAATTAAATGATGATAAATATGTGTTAGTTGTTAAATCAACTAGTGACTCTTATTTCAAAAAATTGAACTGATAAGGTAAAAGAGAATAAAAATTAAAAAACAAAAAAAAATAAGAATACCACACGAGTTACCACAATAGGGAATAAAATGGGTTTTTGTATGTGCTATTTTTTAAGAATTATATTTGTTATTTGCTAGACTAAAATAGAAACTTTATATTATATATAGGTATTTGTTTAAAATAAAATGAAGTATCACTCAATTCAAAATGTATGTAAGGAAACAAAATATTATTCGGTTAAAATGATATGTCGGGAGGGTACTTTCTTATGGGTATGAAAATTTTTATGTGAACGGGTATTGAGTAAATATGAGTATGTGTATACCCATACATATTACTAGACTGTTAACTAATAAGATTAAATAAGTTAGATGATATAAACGTAAAATATAGTAAAACATTAATGAAGTATATAAACGGATAGCTATTAATATATTATTAAAAAATATTAATTTAACGTATCAAATACTAACTCAAAACTATATATTTATTGTTTTTGTTATGCAAATCCAATGAAACGTATTTGTTCAATATTATTGAATTTTTTTTAGAATTAGTCATCGAGTGCAACGAACGGGTTAGATGCTGGGCTCATAGTTGCTATAATTGATTGTGATTCTATAATTTGATTGCTAATTATTATAACTTTATATATATTGGACCTACAAATTTGAACGGCTTATTTGGAGGGGACCCAAAATCATAGACTCAGTTATGCAACTAAATTTATGCTCACTACTCAGGTATTTTACTACAAATATCCAGTCGTGATTTGTGATTCACATATCAATTCATAATTCTAGACAATACAACTGATATATTATACTTTATTTATGATAAGACATTTAAAAATAAACTTATAGGTCAATTTTGATATGAATTTACGCTATAACTCTCACGATTGTCATTATAAAATCATATTACTTTTTAAGAATTATATTTGTTATTTTTTAGACTAAAATAACAAGGTGATATAATAGATACTTGTACAAAATAGCGAAGCATCACCTAATTAAAAGGCTATGTGAGGAAACGAGGTATTATCAGTTTAAAAGGGATATGTTTAAGGTACTTTCTTATATGGGTATAAAAATTTTTATCTGAACGGGTATCAAGCGAATACAGGTATGTATATGTCTGATACATATTATTAGACTATTAATTAATAATATTAAATAAGTTAAATGACTGAAAAGTAAAATATTGTAAAACATTAATCGAGTACATAGAAGGATAACTATTAATATGTTATTAATAAAACATTAATTTAACGCGTCAAATACTAAATCAAAATTGTATATTTATTGATTTTGTTATGCAAATCCGATGGTACGTATCTCTGAAACGCATGGGTGTGACTTCTTTCAATTCCACCATTGGCAATGACATTAGTGTTTTATGATATTCTTTGGTATCTTGGTATCCCGTCTTTTAAGAGACTCTATTTGTTGTATTTAGTGATAGTTTTAATTTATTTTCATTTTCAACTTTTCATCTAAGGTAGACACGGGTACAATATAAAGTATGATATTATTTTTTTTACAATACTACAGTACAATCATGTATAAATACATACATGAATAAAATGAGCTATGTTATATGAATATTTTTTTGGGTTTTTCTAAATGTGTTCAATCCAATTGACAACATTATCTTTCAATATTCTTGCTGGATCTCTTCACAACCCGAATTCTACTATCAAAATTTATTGTCAAGGTGAATTATATAAATCTCTTTTATTTTATCAATTATCCGAGATAATTTTTGTTTCTGTTGTCACTAAAAAAAACATAAATTATGACAGCATTAATTGTATTAAATGTCACCAAATTTTTACTTTACTTTCAAATAGATAAATGATATTTAGCTATCAATAATTAGATCATCAATAACTTTCATTTAATAGGAATTGGGTCTCTCCACTGTAATTATCAACAATTATATCATTAAAGTTATACATAGTTACAAAAAGGTTACTTTGTTAACGCTATGTTATTTATCACATCAAATTATGATATCAAGTAATTAGAAAATGATTACTCTAAATGACACATTTTACTGAAGAGAAAAAATAGAAGAATAATTTTAGGGTTCACAAAACTTTTAATTTCTATCTTGACTTATAATTTTAAATAAATTTTAACCGATTGCCATGTATTACAGAGATTTTCATGCTATCATTTCATCATATTCTAAAAACAACTTCTAATTGCCATGTATTACAGAGATTTTCATGCTATCATTTCATCATATTCTAAAAACAACTTCTAATGAAAATCTTTACATATCTGAATTCTTAAATGCCATTTCATCATATTCTAAAAACAACTTCTAATGAAAATCTTTACATATCTGAATTCTTAAATGCGATACGATATTCTAGAATTTTAGCCATAAGTTGAAGTTAAAAATCAGTATCCTTTGTATATTGTTACGGAATTTTTATCATTTGAGTACTTTGTGTAGTGGCACGAGACTTATAATATCAAGACATTGAGATCTCATCATTTAGGCAAAAATCCTATCTGGATTAGATGCAGGTGGCAAATTTTTTATTGTAAGAAAGACTCTATGCTATTTGATCCAAGACCTCCTTTTACTATTCAAATTACATTGGTAAATGCTATAGTTTTTATATTCTTTTATAACATCAAGCATCTAAATTTTTATTAAACTACTTTTGATGTATGGCTTTTTTCACTAGATCTCCACCCATGCATCGCACTGATGAAAAATCTAGTTTATTAGGATATTTGTGATTTATTGTTGATGTTTATAACTTAAACAAATTCTTTCATTGAGTGTGAGAAATAATAGAAGTCCATTATGAGAATGTAGGGGCAAGAAATTTCAGACGGAGAAAACTTGAAAACTTTTAAGGCTTTTAATTTGTAATCTATAAAGTTTACTAAGATGGATAACATGTTGTGTGGAAAATTTGACAAGTGTGTTCTCAAAGCAAATTGGGATACAATCTTATTATAACAGGCCTAGGTATGTCGTTAAAGTTTACGAAATTGAAACTGAAGAGATAGGGTTGAAAACTCTAATGATATTCACCAGTGATGGCAACCCTACCCTACTATACTAACAAGCATACCTCAAAAGGTAACAAGTTACTTGATAAATGAATAGTTTCAACACTTTATCATTTCTTTAAACCCTATCTTAGATTAAGTGCTAGTACTTGTCAGGACATTGGAGGTTTGGGTTCTTTAAACTCTTAATAAGGTTCATAAGATTGGTTCAAGTATCTCTAAAATGGCAAAGGTACTAGAAAAAATTACCTATTTGAACTTGGGGGTGGTATCATCCTGATAGAAGGTTGGAGTTTTCCTTCTTAAAAGTTCATGAATTGGACATGTGCAAGGCCATAAAAATGTTGAGCGAGAAATGATAGGAGAAGGATTGATACTTGTGTGTGTGTGTTTTCACCAATATCATCATATGGAATAACAGGTTCAAAGCCTTAGTGTTACCTAGGACTTTAATGCTACTCTGTGAAAATTGCACAATGGATGAATGCAAATCAAAAGATATTCATTCCTCTAACAAGAGTATTGTATGAACTTGCATGTGATTATCAACTACATCGTTAAATATTTAAATCCTTAGTGTCTTAATCAATAGGGAACTTGGACGTTCATTTACTTTCAGCCTAGGGTTGAGGGAAGTTGATCCAATATCATCCCCTTTGTATTTTTATTGAAGTACTATCCAGAGGGCTTAAATCTTAATAAATTATTTACCAGTTATCCTGATATTGAGTACAGGTACAATGGCACCATTTTAGTTTCTCATTTATCCTTTGCAGATAACATCATTATATCCTGTAATGGTCGAACTCCCAGCTTGAAAAGGCTGATGAGGTTTTTGGAAAATTATTCTACTCACTTTGGTAAGAAAGTCAATTATACAAAGAGTCGTTTTACTGCCTCCAAAAGCCAACACCAGAAAGTGATGAGTACTGTTAATAGTTTCCAGAAGCAAGAGCTGCTTTTCACTTATCTTGGTATTCCCATTTATAAAGGTCATAAGAAAATTAGTATATACAATGAGTTGCTAAGAAAAATTAAGAAGAAACTACTTGGCCTGGAGCAGGCCTAGGCGTCGGGTCGGGTGGGTCGGGTTGGGCCTAAACCGGAGACCGACCCGACACAAAGTGTTTGGCAATTTGAAAACCGAGACAGGCCCGATGGGCCAGTCAAACTAACCCAAATTGACCTGGAATGGGTCAGTTTGGGTCAGGTCGGTTTCGGTTTAGAATATAAATATATATGTCGGCCCATTTGTGGTTTTAGGCCCATGAGGCCTGATTTTACTTAAACAAGAGATAGACTTGGGAGGATTTAGATTTTAGGGTTTTAGAAAAGAGAGATAGATGAGAGAGGCACAGGGTCGGCTGCTGCTGTGGTCGGAGGTGGTGGTCCGTGGCTTCGTTGGTGGCCGCGTCAACGGTAGAGGCCCAGCAGTAGCAGTGGATGTGAAACAGCCACAAGGCGCAACAGTAGCAATGGTGGATGAAAACAAAGGAGCAGCGGCAGCGGCGTCTGGCTGAATGGAAGAAGGGAGCGGCAGCGGTCCGATGGAGAGGAGAAGATGGGAGCGGCAGCCAATAATTTAGGGCTTTAAATGGTGATTTTGAGCTGAAATTTGGTATTTTCATGTTGTGTTTCAAATTAAAATTAGGATTCTAAATTGTGTACGGAAGATTGTAAAGTGGTTTCAATTTGGATGAATAATTTTGGGTACTGACTACTGATGATGGGTATTATTTTTTTGAAAGAATGATTATGGTATTATTATTCTAAACTGATTAGTGCTGCGAATATGTGATTATCTATGTCTTCTTGCTTTCAGAATTTGGAGAGTGCACTTCAAATAAGGCTGAACTCTGAATTTTTCAAGAAAAAAAATATAAAAAAAAATATAAATTTCGATTTACCGGTTCAAATTGGTTTAACCAAACCTGGTACGTCTAGTTTAGTTTAACCTGGTTGAACCGGTTTTGTGCGGCCAAACCCGTGGACTAAACCGGACCGACTCAGTTCGGCCGCCTACAACCCGTGAACCGAACCGAGAAGGAAAAAAACCGAACCGACTTGAACCGGTTCGGTTCAATTTGGGTTGCTGGTTTGGCGGTTTTTATGCCCAGGCCTGGCCCGGAGCATAAATTTCTTTCAATAGGGGGTTTATTCTCAATAAACGCGTCCTTACAACTATGCCTTTACATCTTATACAAGAATTTAGTCCTTCCAAGGCCATCACTATGGCTGTCTTTAGGATGTTCAATGTTTATTTTTGGGGTGATTCTTCTCAATCGAGATAGATTCATTGGGCTATTTGGAAGACACTGCTATCCTTATGGTGAAGATGGATAGGGATGTCAATGGTTCGAGCATGTCAAACTGGGATTTGATTGTAAATTGTGGTGGAATTTTAGACAGTAGAAGTCTCTCTCAAGTTGGGTTCTTAAATCTAAATATTTTGGAGCTACTCATCCTACTATAGTTTTAGTGAAGAGCGTAGACTCTCTTGTCTTTCCCATTTATGCAAGGAAAGAGAGTTTGCAACTTACAGATTCTTTCGCACAATAAGTATAAGTAAGGAACTTCTTTGTCTCGGAAAATATTGTAGACAGAACATGCCTCCCCATTAGTCAGTGATAAAAAAGTGTACTGTGATATTAATCAGAAAAAATCAGTATTATATGTTGTGACACCTTGTAAGGGTCCGCTTTCATCTTTCATGAAGATTGCGGAACTTGAGCATTTGATCTGGTAGATTATCATTCCTGTATGATCAATGACTTCCAAGGGGCTTTATTTAACTGTTAGCTCCTCATTCAGGTAATAATCATTATTATGTCTTTGATTTTAATGAAAACTAGATTTCCACCCGTGCATTGCATGGATAGAGGTCTCAAAGAGTGTCATACATAAAATGTAGCACAATGATGTCTGTCAAGCTTGATGTTGTAAAAAAACTATTAAACAGGACCTGTATGGAATTAACGTGCATTATACACCTGCAAGCAATATGTAATCATTTCTCAATCTTGCGATTTAATTGTTTCTAGGAGCACATGGTCAATGAGGTTTCCAAACTCACGTTTCCTATGTTTCGTAAAGACGATTAAGCATAGATATATTTTATTGAAGAGACTTCAAAACCTAAACCTACATCTCCAAATTCCCATTTTATTTTTCATTTTATTCAGGGCTTCTCAATGAGCCAAAATTTGCATGTTACAACATTGTACCAACACATGTGAAGTGTGAGTTGCAGCTTCAATGCATGAATACTGGATGATATAAAAAATCATATTAAAAAATTAAAAATCGTGTTGGTTAAACTATTGTATCAGCATCATATTAATCGAGTTGGGAGCCAAAACTGATCGTGGATACTAAGAATGTTGTTGGAAAAGCGAGTCATATCACCATTATTTGAGGTAGTCAATTAGTGTTACTCTTGTTGTTGTAAAGCAATTAATTTAACAAAATATCCATATGTATTTAATTTTTTTTCTTAATGACCCTTTTTTTATATAAGTATCACCTATCAAATATACCATGTAAAAAAATAATATGACTTTTCAATAAATAAATGATATTGTGGGCATAAAGCTACTAGCACGCAAAAAATGCATTGATATAGGGGAAATCAACTCAAGTTGATCGCTGCTTCATGAATATCTTATGTTTCACAACTAAACCAATGAAGTTACACAGAAAACGACTTGTTATTTATTTTTAATAAATTGTAGAATAAATTTTTGTATTTGCAAACAGTCAACTGTTTAATGAAACTATACGGGATAAACACTAATAAATAAAAACTATTATCTTTGCAAGCAATAAATTGACCAACAAAATTAGATTGGATAAATGCTAAATTTGATTAATATTAAAATATATTAAAACAAAATGAATGATAAAATATCTATAAATCTGAAAAAGATATTTTAAAATAATATAATTTGTAAAATTCTTTAAATATTACGTTTGTAGCTGTAGTTGAATTGATTTTATTTTTATTTTGCTATATGGGTGCGCATACCTATACACACACTGCTACAGAAAAACACAATAGGCATCGGTTATATGCATAAATACGTGTTGGTTGTAACAGCATCGTATATTATAAAGGTATAAGCATTTGTTGTTCGGTGACGCCTAAAGGTCACAATAGGCGTCAGTTGTTTAACAAAAACCGACGCCTAAAGTCCAATTTTTTTAATAAAAATAAAAAAATATAGTCATAGGCGTCGGTTGCACCCCCACAACCAAGACCTATCCTCTTCAAATATTTTATTTTTTTATTTTTATTTTTATTTTTTCGGGAATAGATACATCGGCAACAGAAACTCAGGAATAAAAAAGAAAAGATACACCAGCAATAAGATATATTAATGGGAGAAGCACACTATAATAATATGTTATTCCATCACGCTATGAATTCCACAAGTTATTAAGCATCGAACTTAGAAATACAAATAATAATGGTCTCGTAATCACACTGAGAAGTACAAAAATGACGTTTATATATATTCTACCTATAATGTAAATCAACCAAAAATGCCTCTGTGTAGATGTAGAAATAGCATCTTCATCAGGTTCATTCTCGGTACCATGAGCACTATTAACACAACAAAGTAAAATTAGTCTTCGAATCATTAAATAGAATTTTCAAGAACAAGAAATGCACATCACAGTTGCAACAAATGTGGCTAGAATTAATCCTCAAAGAGAAAACAATTTGCTAAGTTGGTAACAAGCGTTTAATGAAGCATGTGTTGCAATTCATCATAGATCGGAACATAACCTTGTGCTAATTTCTACCATAATCCTTTAAGATTTAGACATAGACTAGCCCAGCACTGAATCCAGTAAATTAGAGAAATTATTGATGTTCACAGATAATCTAAAAAAATAGCAGACTAAAATTATAAGTCAACATAACAAATATAGAACACAGGCATTAACTAGATTTGAAAGAAAAAACAGGACACAAATGTCTGATGTTCTTCACTCAAAGCAAAGGTAATTTAGAAAGGGAAACAATATTTAGACACGGGACAACAGGAAAAAGAGGCATGTCTATCATGATCAATAAAGCTACATAGACTAAATTATGTAAAGAATAATAAAATCATGACTGAACATGAAAATAATATACCTAAATAAATTCAGAACCTACATCTTTTAGCAATACATGAATAAGCAATAGCATATTACCAAGTTAAATGACATAAAAAACATAGATAATATTCATTCCATAATAGCCAAAAAAGGGAAAAGAATCTGCATAAAAAAATTCTAAATGAAGGACCAAGACTAAAGCTGGGAGCTTGACTCTATTGACAGCAATTTATCAAGATGGCCAACATTCCCTCACTGAAAATGAAGTTTCAAAATAAATACAAAAAATTAAGGTGAATCATGAAATGAATTTAAACCGAAGTACACAATTGAATTTTCTTTACCTAATAGAATAACTAATTAAGGGCTTAGAGGATTCATATAAAAATATCATTGTAACGCCCCGAATTCTGAGCACCCGGGACGTTAACAATTTTTTTTTCTTTTTAAAATAAGTAATTAACAGTGGATAAAAATATGCAGAAAAATAAACTTGAACAATAATATCCCGAGAAAAAAAAGAACTTATTAATGCCAGAGAAAAAGGAATTCAAAAATATTCCCGAACAAGTAAAAATATTTAATTTATTCCAAAATAAATTCTAAATTTGATGCCACCACTTTTCAGTGCCTCTCCTCTGATTCTGAACCTGTAAAATATTGTAATTTGAAAGGATGAGTATTTCACAGAAATACTCAGTAGTCTCAATGCAAACTAATTAACTTATACCACAATATACATATAAACATGCAACTACATGAATATCTCAAGATGATTCTTTATTCAAAAACAAGCATCGTATGGTAAATGCAGATTTTCGACTCTCGTCTCATGCTATAAAGCAAGTAAATACTAGGGCAGAGTAATCAAGTATTGCATGCATCTCATAAATATTCTCGTCTCGTCTCGTCTTACGCATAAATCAAGTAAGCTCATGCATAAACGTATAGATCACATATTCACATGCATACTGATAGCACAGATCAATAAATTTTGCACATATTTTGGGAAATAACTTTTTCTAGAACAATGAGACTACCTTAAACTTGTGAACTGGGCAACCTTTGAAAATTCCTACTTGCTTATGAATCTTCACGCCTCGTCTAGTCAAAATAACATAAATTATTTTAGTATAAAAAAATAATACTTTATGAAAAGGAAATAAATTTTAAGGACGAAATTGAAATACTGGAATAGTTTAGGGCCGGGACTAAAACGGTGGATGACAAAATTTAGGGCTTAATTCATGAAAACCAAAAGTTAAAATCCCTATTTGACTAAATCAAAAGTCTTTAGACTGAACTAAATAGATCTGGAAATCTGAGGACTGACTTTTGAAATTTCTGAAAACATGGGGACCTGATTGCAAAACCAATCTAATAACAATTCCCAAATCTCGACCCTCCCCAGAACCGATGATCCCAAAGTTAGAAATCAAGCTCAAAAGAAAACAGAGAGTTCCAATGCGTGCGTGCTTGCTTGTGCTGAAACCGATGCTGGCGGGTGAAACTCCGTTTTCCTTACCAGATCTGGCCCCAATAATTTCCTTTCGCCGACCTCATCCTAGTAGATCGGTGAACGACATCTTCTGCCATATAATGCTTCACATGGGGCCATGCCAATAGAGGCATGATAACTGTTATTATAAGCAAACTCTATCAAGGAAAGAGAGTTATCCCATTTGCTACCCAAATCCAACACGCAAGCTCTCAACATGTTCTCCAAGGTTTGAATGATGTGCTCAGACTGTGCATCTTTTTGGGGATGACATGCAGTGCTGAAGTTCAATCGAGTACCCATAGCAGTCTGGAGACTCTTCCAGAATCTTGAGGTGAATCTCGGATCTCAGTCGGATACAATGGAAACCGGTATTCCATGTAGTCAGACAATCTCCTTGACATACAGCTGTGCCAACTGATCCACACTGAGGGTCATTCAAACTGGCACGAAATGAGTCGATTTAGTAAGTCGGTCAACAATAACCCATATAGCGTAGTGACCCTTGACTGATTTTGGAAGTCCCACTACGAAATCCATCTTGATTTTCTCCCATTTCCACTCATGTATGTCCAATAGGTTCAACAAGCCTGAGGGTCTCTGATATTCAGCTTTGACTTGCTGACAAACCATACAACGTGAGACAAACCTCGCAATGCTCCCCTTCATATTCCTCCACCAGAAGGAATCATGAAAATCGCGATACATTTTTGTTCTACCTGGATGCGCTGTGTAATGAGCCTAATAAGCTTCTGTGAGGATTACATTCCTGATCTGCTCATTGTTCAGAACACAGAGCCGACCCATAACTATCAATGCTGAGTCTGAGGCCATCTCGAATCCTGGTTGCCACGAGGTCCCTACTCCAGACCTGATCTTTTCTAGATATTTGTCATCTTTCTGAGCCACTACAATCTGATCTCTTAAGTCTAGTTTAACAACTAAGTTTGCTAGCCTACCAGACTTTCAGGTTGATGGGCTTAGCACTTCAATCCTTAAATTCTGAAAATCACGAATTAACTAGTCCTAAATAGTACCCAACGCTGATAGTTGTCCTACATTCTTCCTACTCAAAGCATCTACTACTGCATTGGCTTTACGCGGATGGTAAAGAATGGTATAGTCATAATCCTTTCCCAACGCCAGCCATCGTCGTTGCCTCATGTTCAGCTCCTTTTGGGTAAAGAAATATTTCAAGCTTTTGTGATCCGTGTATATCTCGCATTTGCTCTCATAGAAGTAGTGCCACCATATTTTTAGAGCATGCATTACTACTGCAAGCTCTAGATCATGAGTGGGATAGTTCTGCTCATGTGTTTTCAACTGTCTCGACGTATAAGCAACCACCTTCTCATGCTACATAAGAACACATCCCAGACCGTGTTTTGATGCGTCAGTGTAAATAACGAATCCTTCAGCACCATCGGGAATGGTCAATACTGGAGCTGATACTAACTTCTTTTTTAGTTCCTGAAAACTTTGCTCACACTTGTCTGTCCACTGAAATTTAACACCCTTCCCTGTCAGCTGAGTCATAGGACCTGCTATCTTAGATAAACCCTTGATGAATCACCGGTAGTAACTGGCCAACCCTACAAAGCTTCTCACATCTCCGACATGAGAAGGTGTCGGCCAGTGCGTCACCGCCTCAACTTTCGAAGGGTCAACTTCAATACCCTTAGCTGTCACAACATGACCTAAAAATCCGATCCTTTCAAGCTAAAATTCACATTTGTTAAATTTGGCATATAACTCTTCTGCTCTCAAAGTGCCCAACACAATCCTCAAGTGCTCCTCATGTTGCTTCAGACCTTTCGAGTGAACCAGTATATCATCGATAAAGACGATGACGAATTTATCTAGGTACTGGTGAAAGACTCGATTCATCAAGTCCATGAACACTGCATGAGCGATCGTGAGACCAAATGGCATCATGTGAATTCATAGTGTCCATATCGGGTCCTGAATGCCGTCTTAGGTATGTCAGCCCGCTTAATGTTTAATTGATGATATCCAGATCTGAGATCAATTTTCGAGAATACTGCTGCACCTCTTAGCTGATCGAATAAGTCTTCAATCCTAGGAAGAGGATATTTATTCTTTATCGTCAGCTTGTTGAGTTTTCGATAGTCGATGCACATTCTCATGCTGCCATCTTTCTTTTTAACAAACAGCACCGGTACTCCCCAAGGGGACATACTTGGTCTGATGAAACCTTTCTCCAATAGCTTTTCCAGTTAAACTTTCAATTCCTGCAACTCTTTAGGTACCATACGATACGGAGGTTTAGACACTGATGTTGCACCGGGTACCAAATCTATGGAGAATTCTACCTACCTATCAGGTGGAACCCCTGGTAAATCCTCTGGGAACACATCTGCGTACTCACAAACCACCGGTACATGGTCCAATGTGATTTTAGTCGTTAGCTCACTCTGAAGGCAAACCAAAAATCCCTGGCAACTGTTTTTTGCCAATAGCCTCTCCGCCTGCAAGGCTGAAATAAGGTGAGGAAGTGCCCAGACCTTTGATCCGTAGAATCTAAATGCCTCTTCCCCATTTTTCTGAAACACCACTTCCTTCTCATGGCACATGATGGTGGCATGGTTATAGCTTAACCAATCCATACCCAATATAATGTCAAAGTCCTTCATCTTGATTATGTTCAGATCTACCTTCAATATTAGTCCGTCAAAATCAATTGGTACTGTCCTAGCTATCTCATTTGTCTTAATAGTTCTCCCTGAAGGGAGGCTAACCTCAAATGAACTACCTATTCTCTCTCCAACCAATTCCAGTCTAGCTAGGCATGAGGTAGATATAAAAGAATGCGTGGCACCTGAGTCTATCAGTACATATACAGGAATACTAGAAATAGATAGTATACCTGTTAACATATACCATTACTATTAAAGAACTGCACATCACAACATTTAAATCAAGACATGTACAGGAATACTATGATTAATTAGTATACCTGCTATCACGTCAGCATCATTGATGGCATCCTCGTGCGTCATGGCAGAAACACGAGCCTTGCCTTTGTTAGCCTGCTGCGTGTCCTTCTTCTGGTTAGTGCTCTGAGCAGGAGTGTTCGGGCAATCCGATGAAAAATGGCCCGGCTGACTACACCTGCAGCATACTCCTTTGCCCCATAAGCACTCTCACCTATGTAGATTCTTACAATTAGGGCATGGTGGAATTGGGTTAGCACTCTGTCTACCAGTCGACCTTGTGTTTGGCTTCTTATTGGATGTCTGGTTTCTATTTTGCCTTTGATACGGTCCTTGCCATTTCCTCTTTTCCTGATTCTGCTGATTCCTCTTACTCCTTGGACCATCATAGTGTGCCCCAGAATATGCTATTTTCTGGGCCATCTTCACCACCTGCCCATAAGTGGGCTATGAGTGAGAGCAAACAATCTAGCCAATATCCAGACGCAAGCCCCTCTCAAACTTCTGAGCTTTCATAGCTTCAGTGCTCACCAAATATGGGGCATACCTTGACATCTCCTCAAATTTCCTCTCATACTCAGTAACATCCAAGTCACCCTGTTTCAGATTCAGAAACTAGGACTCCTTATGATCTCGAAGAGCCTGTGGGAAGTATTTATCTGTTATTTTTGTCTTGAACTGTTCCCAAGTCAGGTTCCCTTGCTCCTCCTGCATCCTAGTCCTCCACACGGACTCCCATCAATAACCAGCACGCCCTTCAAGCATGAATTCTGCACACAACACCTTCTGATTATCAGGGCATGAGATGTGGTAGAAGATCTTCTCAATAGACCTTATTTACTCTTCTGTGGCCAACGGATCATTGCCAGCATCAAACCTAGGTGGCCTACATCTACGGAACTACTCCACAATGGACTGAGGTGGGATAGCTTGAGCTGCAGGAGCGCCTTGTTTGAGATCTTACACTGCTTGGAGCAAATCCCCCATCAGGTTGGCTTGTGCATTTCCTCATGCCATTTCCTTTACACAGGAATCCAAAACGAGTTTATTCCCATTGTTATCTAATTATAACACAAACATCGGTATATAACAAGCAAAACCACTCATCATCAAAGAGATAAAACGGAAACTTTATTTCATTAATAACTGAATATCCTTTAAATGAAGAGTACAAAATATCTTAAATGAATGAATGAGACTGTAAACTGAAATAAATACTATGATAAAATGTAGTTCCTATCTATCTGTCTGCTGCTCTACTCATCTAGCCATCCATTTCCCCCGTTGCCCACCGATGGTGTACTGGGGGTATAAGTAGGGGTGCTTCTGATCGGTGGTGTACTTAGGGTATACTTGTAAGGTTCGTACACTCCACACTCCACATTAGATACCTCGTGGTTCTCATCTAGCTCTATCACCTCCTCATTCACAACTTCCTGCACTGGTTTGGGGACAGGCATTGGCACAAGTGCCTCTCCTCGCATCACCAGCTCATCACAGAAGGTCTGGTAATCAACATCCATCCCATGACGCCTTCTCAACTCCCCAAGCAACTGGGAGATCAGGGGGCGCTGGTTCTCTGGAAAGGTTGATATCAAGTGACCAATAGAGTCTGCATTATTTGTCCTGAACCCACTGGCAATGGCTTCATGGAGATGCCATGTTATACCAAGTATATGCTCTGATACAGTGACTCTAGGCGCAAACCTATATGACAGGTACCTATGGAAGATCGTATTGGTTCTTGCCCTAAATTCTTTCATCCTACTTCTCGTCATGGGTACCATATCTGAAAGTACCGTTTATGCAAAGTCTAGCTAAGTACTACTATTTTGTCAATTTAAGCTAATTTCGAGGTCTAAGAAATCATTAAATTTTTTCTTAAAATAATTGCATACTATGCCCAAACTTGCTTCTTTCGTAAAGTCGAATACAAGTCTTATTTCTTAAATATCTGTCTTACAAAGTCTCATAAATAATATGTATTTGACATACCATCGTAAATAAATATCAAACAAATAAATCCTTCTTTTACCATCAGAGTTAGCGGAGGAAGCAATGGCAGTGGCAACCTATAGAAATTCTTGACTTTATTTTAGTAAATTTTTTTTGATGCAATTTTACAAGTCTACAGAAACGTAGACCTTTTCTCTGATACCAAGCTGTAACGCCCCAAATTTTGAGCACTCGGGATGTTAACAATTTTTTTCTTTTTAAAATAAGTAATTAACAGCGGATAAAAATATGTGAAAAAATAAATTTGGAAAATAATATCCCAGGAAAAAAAAGAACTTATTGATTCCAAAGAATAAGGAATTCAAAAATATTCCCGAACAAGTAAAAATATTTAATTTATTCCAAAATAAATTCTAAATTTGATGCCATGACTGCTCAGTGCTTCTCGTCTAATTCTGAACCTGCAAAATGTTGTAATTTGAAACGATGTGTATTTCATAGAAATACTCAGTAGTCTCGGCGCAAACTAATTAACTTATACCACAATATACATATAAACATGCAACTGTATGAATATCTCAAAATGATTCTTTATTTGAAAACAAGCATTGTATGGTAAATTCAGACTTCTGACTCTCGTCTCATGCTATAAAGCAAGTAAATATTAGCGCATAGTAATCAAGTGTTGCATGCATCTCATAAATATTCTCGTCTCATCTCGTCTCATCTTAAGTATAAAGCAAATAAGCTCATACGTAAACAAATAGATCACATATTCACATGCATGTTGATAGCACAGATCAATTAATTTTGCGCATAGTTTTGGAAATAACTTTTTCTAGAAAAATGAGACTACCTTAAACTTGTAAGCTGGGCAACCTTTGAAAAATCCTACTTGCTTATGAATCTTCACGCCTCGTCTAGTCAAAATAACATGAATTATTTTAGTATAAAAGAAATAATACTTTATGAAAAGGAAATAAATTTTAAGGACTAAATTGAAATACTGGAATAGTTTAGGGCCTGGACTAAAAAGGTGGATGACAAAATTTAGGGCTGAATTCATGAAAACCAAAAATTAAAATCCCTATTTGACTAAATCGAAAGTCTTCGGACTGAACTAAATAGATCTGGAAATTTGGGGACTGACTTTGAAATTTCTGAAAACATGGGGACCTGGTTGCATAACCAATCTAATAACAATTCCCAAATCTTGACCCTCCCCAGAATCGATAATCCCAAAGTCAGAAATCAAGCCCAAAAGAAAACTGAGAGTTCCAGTGCGTGCATGCTTGCTTGTGCCGAAACCGATGCCGGTGGGTGAAACTCCAGGGAGAGTGGGTGCCTAAACTATCCAATCCCCCAACTACCCAGCTTGATAACCAATATCAGGAGCAAGAAACGGACACACGACCGAAGACCCAACCGTGCGTGCATGTGTGAAGGATTTGGTGCCAGCGAGTGCAATTTCGGCAAGAGGACAGACTCTAACCGAGTTCCTAAGCCTCGGGTGGGTAATGGGTTTAGTAGTGGGTGTAAAGGAACGGGAGAGGGAAGTGTCGCGACGGGGAGAGGGTACCGGCGAACCCATGGCTGCCGATTGCGCTACCCTCAATGTGTGTTTCGTGCGTGTATATATATATATATATGTATGTATGGTTAATATGCATTTATTTATGTTTGAAATTTGGGAGTTGAGGCCGTGAATGTGTCTGGATGAGGGATCTTTCCGGTGTGGCTGTGGCGAGCCTGGCCGGTGGTGATGTGGATGTGGTGGTGTAGGTTTGCTAGGATCTTGGCAGTGAGGGCGTTGGCCGGTGGTGTGAGTCAGAGACGGCATGGTGATGCCATGGGTTTATGTGGGGCTGTGGGTATTGCCGTAGGGGATGGCAGTTTAATGGAATTCCGGCAGTGAGGGGGCGTTAGCCGGTAGTGGCGAGTGCCTGGCGTGTATCTGTTTGTGTAAATTGGGCATGGCTTTTTCTTCGGTACATTGTATGTCAGTGTATATATCTCTGATGTGTGTGTATTGGATGTTTGTGTACTGATGAATAACTATCTATTGGTTAAAAGAAAACAGAAACAAATTGGCGTGGGAGAGAAAATTATAGACCTTGACTTGAATGAAACTGGGTTTTGGCTGAAAATTTTGTGTGAAAAAAAAACGTATGGTTAGGGATGTTTATAGGTTTGAGTTACAATCTCCTAGTTCGACAGTGCAAACGGACTTTCATGTGTAATGATTGTTGAAGTTGAATAAATTATGAAATAATAACTACGGCTATGACAAGTCGAGCTAGGACATAATAAAATAGTTGAAATAAAATTTGTTTGATACAAAAGATTTGGAGCTTTAGAAAAGAAATTATTTAATATAAAATTTTAATTAAGTTTCAGAATATTTGATTGGACGAGCGCAAACCTAAACAAACTTTAAAATTGGTGAGATTATAGCAACACGTAATTATTTAATAAAATTTATTACTAAAAATTTTCGGGTCACTACAATCATGGAGGTCATAGAGGACTTACAATCTTCAAAAGCTTCGGGACAAATTTGGCTGCTAGAACTTGAACCACAGAGGACATGACATATCCTATATCAACCAAATAAAATTAACAAATATAGAGAATTAAAGTCAGATATTCGCATAAAAATACAAACCTCATAGGTTGATTTTCCCCTTGCTGAAAACGAAGATCTAAAAATCAAGGGAGACAGGGGGCGACTAGACAGGCGGAGAGAGCCAAACACGATTCGATTTTCTCCTTGCTGAAAATGGAGATCTGAAAAATCTAGGGAGACAGGGGATGACTAGACAGGCGGAGAGACCGAACACGATTTGAAGAGAATAGAATGGGAAAATTCAGAAAGAAATTCAAAGAAAAAATGGGGAAAGAAAATGAAACTTGCCTAAGAAGTCCAGAAGATCTAGAGGGATGAGAGGATGCGCTATCGTTGACAAAGAGTAAGGGGATGAGAGGAGGCGCGATCGTCGACGAAGAGTAAGGTGATGAGAGGTGGCAGCACCAGAGGAGGCTGTGGCTGCTGCGCATAAGAGAGTGCCATATGAGGAAGAAGTAGAGTAACCCTAATTAGGATGCTTCAAGAAAATTTTTTGGTTCCTTCCCTCCCAACCAATGGACGTCGGCTCATTTATGGAACTGTCGCCCCTTGTCCTTATGAGCATTAGTCACCACTTGGAGGCCGACGCCTATTTTTGGATTCACTCATGAGCGTCAGTTCTTCTTTAAGAACTGACGCTTATAATATTATAAATATTTTCAAAATTGCCACCGCGTATTGTTTATGCGACGCTCTTCCGATCTCAAAAACCGGCACGTATGTTCATTTTTTTTTGTTGAATTATGTAGTAGTGACACCCATGCAATGCATGAACACAAATTATTGACAAAATAGGTAAATTATTATATATTAGATGAAAGTACTCAAAAATCTCATGAACGATAAAAACCTACCTATCTATGTGGCATGTATCTCTATATAGGTCACATAAGATGTTTTGTAACAAAACCTCCTAAGAGTTATTTAACACTACTCTTCTTATATTAGAGCAATATAAGTGGGAAATCACCAAAATATAAAAGGTAATATTGCTAGTAATAAATTAAAAATAAATTCAATTTTTGAAATTGGAATATGGTTTATACACCATATTTTAAACACACTGCAATTAAATCATAATTTTTCTAAGCACATCACTGGTTATTGACAAAACCTTATTATATCAGCCAATAATTTAAAAAAAATATTAATATTCAACATACGAATTTATAATTCTTGTGACGTTTAGTTGCATGTAATTAATTGTCTTTGTTTCAATCTATAATATATATATATATATATATAAACAGAGTTTGTGTGGCAATTTGATTGTCGGGCATAATTAGAATAATTTTCCTACTCATTGTCTGGTTTCTTTAAAAAACCAACTTGCTGACGTCATTGCATTATTATTATACTTTTCTTTATTGTTATACTTTTCCTTTTAATTATTTAATTTAATATTTTTATTTTGATACTCTATCTATGTATTAATTTAATATTTTTATTATAGAACTCTATCTACATATTATATTTTGCTTAGATATATTAATATTTGTCTAGTGGATTTCAATTTTACTATGTCCGATTGTATAATTTTATGATTTTATGGTCTCCTACAATATTGTATTTTACTTCTCAGTATAATATGTCCATGAAACGCATGGAGGTGAAGCATAGTAGTCCGTAAATGCATGGGTGTGAAACTGATATAGATTATGCTATCAAGTTTTATTGTCTTTAAGGGAAATAAAAAATAAGAATTAATAAAAAAATTATTGGTTCAATTATTATACTTTTCCTTATTGTTATATTTTTCCTTTTAATCATTTGATTTATTATTTTTATTTTAGGACTCTATCTGTATATTATATTTTGGTTAGATATATCTCACATTTGTCTAATGGGTTTGAATTACATGAAAATAGATAATATATCAATCTTGATTTCAATATTACTTTTCCTTAAGATCGGAAGAGCACACGTCTTATTATGCTTTTCCTTTTAATCATTTAATTTAATATTTTTATTTTGGGACTCTATGTACATATTATATTTTGGTTAGACATGTCTCATATTTACCGAATGGATTTCAATTTTACTTTGTTCGATTATATAATTTCATCATTTTATGTTCTTCTACTTAATTATATTTTATTTTATCAGCATAATATACCTGCAAAATACACGGGTGTGAAGCATAGTATGTCTGTGGAATGTACGAGTGTAAAACTAATATAGATTATGCTATCGGATTTTGTTGTAAGAATTAAAAAAATATTGGTTCAATTATTGTATTTTTCCTTTTAATCATTTAATTTAATATTTTTATTCTAAGACTCCATCTACATATTACATTACGTTTTGGTTATATATATCTTATATTTGCCTAGTGGATTTGAATTACATGAAAATAGATAATATATCAATCTAGATTTCAATATTATTATTATATTTTTCCTTATTATCATATATTTCCATTTAATCATTTAATTTAATATTTTTATTTTGAGATTCTATATACGTATTACATTTTGGTTCGATAAATCTCATATTTGCCTAACGAGTTTCAATTTTACTTTATTCGATTGTGTAATTTCATGATTTATGTTCTCTTACTCTATTGTATTTTACTTTACCACTATAATATGTCTGTGAAATGCACGGGTGTGAAGCATAATATACCCATAAATGCACGAGTGTGAAATTAATATAGAATTATGCTATCAGGTTTTAAAGGAAATAAAAGTTAAGAATTAATAAAAAAATTATTGGTTCAGCGAGATGGCGACGGACTGATGGCAAGAATTTAAAATTATTCATCAAAATAAAGAATTGATTGCATACTACTTGCAAACGTATGATGCACATTATTCTATGCAGGTTATGTTTTTTAGTTTCTTTATGACATTAAGCTTGACAAACACAATTATGTATATTTTATGTATGAAATTCCTTTAGAGCTCTACCCCTGCAACTCACGGGTGGAAATCTAGTTTACTCTATAACATTAACCCCTTATTGAAAAAAAACCTTAAATCTTTTCCTTTTAATTGTGTCAATCAATCCAAATTTAGATACTACCATTTAATTTAATCTATAAATAAAGTAATTAAGAAGAATGATTTGTGGAGCCCAAGATTTGAGGAGCCCAAGACGGTGAAAACACGCCCCCCGTTTAGTTGCGTAAACCAGCCCAATCAACTTTGACACATCATGGTCACATTAACAAAATTATAGGTGGGAAATTGAGCCTATCATTGTAATCGAAACTTCATTTAACATATATATGGCGATTGGAATGTGGCAAAACTCAATTATGTCACTAGTCCTAGCATTGTTTAAAAAGTGGTTTAGGTTTCTGTAAGGGGAGAAGAAGATACTATAGTATGGCAGCTTAGCTGATCTAATGGTGAATTTACCCTTTAAAGTTGTATTGATTCTTTTTGAGAGGCTAAGCCTCTCTGTTTTACTTACAAATATATTTGGAATGCCCAAATTCCCCCTAAAATTTCTGTGTTCACTTGGAAATTGTGGAATAAATGGGTATCTACTGATGAGATGGTGCAACAAAGGTGTAATGTTAGTCTAGCCTCAAAATGTATATGTTGTGGTCAATGTGAAACTATAAAGAATATTTTCCTGGATGGGCCACTTGTGAAGCAAGTATGGGATTATTTTTACCATTGGGATGATATTTCCTCATTTACTAAATTGTGCTTCTCTTCAGATTTTTTTACAGTAACTGGATTGTTTACTTGAGAAATAGGGAAGATGAGGCTATTTTAATGGTTCAACTTTTAGTCTTCTAGTTTACTTGGCTAAAGAAGAATATACAAATAGAGTGATCTAGAGAGTGTTATTCCTTTTCCGAAGGGTGCAACAGATTGTTTACAGTAGAAAGCTTATGACTGCTAGAGTTACTTTTTGTGGGATAGTAAAATGGACTAAGCCTAATTGTGACTGGGTTAAATTGAACACAGATGGAGCTTTGAAGGGTGGGTACTAGGCAGCAAGAGGAGGTGTTGTACACATGTTTGATAGGAAGATTATGGTAGTTCGGGTCAAGTCTGATTCCCTTTTGTCTACCGAACTATGTTCTGGGAATATATTTGGACCTTGGCCAGTTGAGCACATGCTTAGACAGATTAAACAACTGTTGAAATCATGCAAAAAAAAAGATAACTCATATCTGGCGCGAGGAAAATCAGTCGGCTGACTTTTATGCTAGTAACGGGGTATAACAAATGAGATGTTAGTGTTGTTTGGAAACCAACTAGATAAAATGAACAAACAACAAAAGACTTTATTTATGGGAGGAGGAACACTCAACTTTATATTGCTTATAAATGACTTGATAAAAAATGCATATAAAAACAACCTTTTATAGGCTTTAGGAACATACATTTTCTACTAATTTATGAAAAACATAAACGCATCACAATTAAATAAGAACATAACTTCAAACATAACTTAACTAATCTATTAATGTAACAATAAATAAATTTTAAATTTCTAACACCCCCCTTAAACTTGATTTATTGTAACTTTGAGTAAACTTTGAAACTTCAAGAATAAATCAATCTTCAATGGCTTGGTGAATATATCGGCAATTTGATCATGAGACTTTGTGAACTTTAACTCCACATACTTTTTATCAATACAATCTCGAACAAAATGATACTTCATATTGATGTGCTTGCTAAGATCATGAAAAACTGGCTTCTTGGCCAAAGACAATGCCGACTTATTATCAACAAAAATCTCCGTTGGATCACCTTGTTTCAAATAAACTTGATCTATAAATTTCTTAGCCAAATCGCTTGACTAACACATGATGCAATAGCAACATATTCCACTTCACAACTTGAAAACGTAACAATTGGTTGCTTCTATGATGACCACATAAAAGCTGTATCACCCATGAAGAATACGTCACTGCTTGTGCTCTTTCTATAGATCCACATCTCCACCCCAATCACTATCGCTATAACCAATAAGTTTGTAATTAGTCGAGTGTGTGAAAAATAGGCCATAGTGAATGGTACCTTTGACATATAGTAAGATTCTCTTTGCTACCTTCATATCTGTCGCGTTCGGGTTCTCCATGTAACGACTAACAAGACCCGTCTCAAATAAAATATCAGTCGTGTGCATGTTAAATACCTCAAACTTCCAAAAGGCTCTTGTAAAGACTTGAATCAACAATTTCACCATTATCAAATCTTGACAACTTTATTCCACAATCAACAGGGGTGCCAACCGGCTTCGAGTCTTCCATTTTAAATCTTTCAAGAATCTTTTTAGCATAAGCTTCTTGAGAGATGAAAATTATATCTTCTTGTTGTTTCACTTCAATGCCAAGATAATAAGCCATCAACCCGATATCCGTCATCTCAAATTCTTTTGCCATATTCATTTTGAACTCATCAAATAATATTTGATTATTTCCTGTAAAAATCAAATAATCAACATATAGACAAGCAATCAAAATATCACCATTGGAATTCACCTTGTGATATAACGCATGTTCATAAAGACACTTGATAAACCCGTTACTTTAAAGGAATTTATCAAGTCTCGAATTCCATGCCGGTGGAGCTTGCTTTAAATCATACAAAACTCTCTTCAATTTCAACACTTTCTCTTCACGCCCTTTCACAACATATCCAGGAGGTTGTAGTATGTAGACATCTTCTAGATATCCATTCAAGAATGCTGATTTCATATCTATTTGGTGAATTTTCCAACCATTTTGCACAGTCATAAAGATAATTAGCCTCATTGTTTCAAAACGAGCTACAGGTGCAAAAACTTCATCATAATCAACTCCATGTTTTTGACTGTATCCTTTAGCTACTAGCCTTGCCTTGTAGTGTTCAATTTCACCATTTACATTCTTCTTTTCTTTAAAGATCCACTTGACTCCAATTGGCTTTTGATTGTCAGGAAGTATGGATAACTCCCATGTTTCATTTTTTTTCAATTGCTTCAATTTCCTCATCTGTGCCGTTCTTCCATTTCTCATCTCGAATGGCATCATCAAAACCTACAATTGCATCATCGGCAAATAAACAAAAAACAGTTAATTCTTCAAGATGATTAGTTAACTCTTCAGTGTTATCATAGATTTCCTGCAAACTTCTATATCATTGTGGCCCTTGGATAATGAAGGTGTTCCCTGACCATGTCTTGAAGGTGGACTTGAAGGCTGTGTTGCATAAGATGGAATATTGGAGACATCTTCCTCGTCATCATCAAATGGGAAGAAATTATAATTTTCTTCTTGCTGAATTTGCCAATTCCAAATGCATTCTTCATCAAAATAAACATCTCCACTCCTAATCACTTTTTCATTAACTGGATTGTAGAGTTTGTAGCCTTTCGATCTTAAATCATAGCCAATAAAGATGTATTTCTCACTCTTATCATCCAATTTGCTCCTCCATTCTTTTGGAATATGAGAATAAGCAATACTCCTAAATACCTTCAACTGTAACACATTTGGCTTGAATCTACTTCATGCTTCTTGTGGAGTATTATGCTGCAAACTCTTTGTTGGACAACTATGACAGCCTAAATTCCACATCGCTTGGATGAAGAAAGTAAGACTAGTTTATAAGTTAAGAGACCCACTCTATCTGACATAAGGCCTTTGGGGTCGAACCCAATAGCAAAGCCATGCTGGCTAGGCCCAAAGCAGACAATATCATGTTAAAGTAGAGCGGGTCATTACAGATGGTATCAGAGCAGAGCCCAACTGGAAATATGGCCAACGAGGATGTTGGGCCCCTTAGGTAGGGTAATTGTGACAGCCTCAATTCCACATCGCTTGGGTGAAGAAAGTAGGACCAGTTTAAAAGTTAAGAGACTCACTCCATCTAACGTGAAGCCTTTTGGTTGAACCCAATAGCAAAACCGTGCGAGCTAGGCCTAAAGCAGGGTCATTACAACAACAATTCAACAAATACACAGCACACTGAATTGCTTTGCCCCAAAATTCTTTGGGCATTTGTTTAGTTTTCAGCATGTTTCTAGCCATTTCCATTACAGTTCTATTCTTTTCTCTCCGCAACGTCATTGTGTTGAGGTGACATAGGAACCGTCAACGAATGATGAATACCATGATCTTCACAAAACTTCTTAAGAAATTCAATGTATACTCTCTTTCTCGATTTGATCATAAGGCTTTAACTTTGTAGCCACTTTGATTTTCAACCATCGTCTTGAAATTCTTGAAAGTCTCCAATGCGTTAGATTTTTCTCTAAAGAAAATAAGGCCATATTTTTCGGAAAAAAACATCAATGGATAACATGAAATAGTTATTTTTACCAAATGATACTGGTTTGATTGGTCCACAAAGATCCGAATACACCAATTCAAGCGGCTTTGTTGCTCGAAAACTTGCTTCTTTTGGAAAAGTTTTTCGGGATTGCTTTCTGTAAACACACCCTTCACAAAGTTGATTTGGACGATGAATAACTGGTAGCCCCTTCACCATGTTACTTCTTTCCAAGAGATTCAAGCTATCAAAATTTAGATGTCCGAGTTTCAAATGGCATAGCCATGCGGAATCATTAATACTTGCCTTCAAGCATTTAGCATCTCCATTTTTAATGTTCAACAAGAAGATTCTATTCTTAGTCGTCGGCACCCTTGCAATCAAATTTTCACCTTGATGAGATATTGTCATTTGATTATCTCTCATTGAGATGTCATATCCCTCCTCCAAAAGTTGGCCCAAACTCAAGATGTTTGATTTCATAGATGGCACATAATAGACGTTAGAAATTAATTGGAGTTCTCCATTCTTCATTTGGATAAGTATTTTACTTTTCCCTTTGACTTCAACCGTTGATTCATCACCAAAAGTCACTTGGCTATCATGTTCTTCAAGTTCCACAAACATAGATCTATCTCCACACATATGGTTGCTTGCACCAGTGTCTAAATACCACGAAGTGGTACCTTCTTCTTGTGTTTTATGTGTCAAAAGTAATGTTCCTTTGCCTTTGTCTTCATGTTCAAAATAATTGGACGTCTCATCCACATTCATACTCCGGTACTCCCATGCATAATGGCCAAATTTGTAACAATTGTAACACTCAATTTGAGACTTATCAAATCTCCTACCATCATTTCTTCTTCCTTCTCTTTGTGAAGTTTGTCCTCCTCTTCCTCTTGTATTATACGATGGATGGAAATTCCCCTCATCGTTGGCTACATATTGAAAATTTCTATTACCATGTCCATGACCTCTTCTATGCCCTCTACCTCTTTGTCTTCTAGTATTCTTTTCTTCATTCTCCTTCAAGGAAATATTTGTTTTCAACACTTGTTCTATTGGCTCTTGCTTTTTTTTTTTCAGCCACTTCTCCTTGTGAGCTTGTAGTATATGTACAATTTCGTCAATAGTCATTTAATCCAAATCTTTCAATTCTTCAGTAGCCACCACAATAAAATTGAACTTTTCATATAATGACCGAAGAATTTTTTTATCACTTGAAGAACACTCATTTCTTCACCATATCTTTTCATCTCGTTGACCACCATCAATACCCGTGAAGAATAATCTAAAAGATTCTTTCATCAACTGGGCCTCGTATTCTCGCCTCAAAGATTGGAGCCAAACCTTTTTAACTTCTTTCATCAACTTCTTTATATGTGGTTTCAGGAATTTCCCATGCTTCTTTTCTGGTTGAAGCATTTGAAACTCCTTGAAAAATCATATCATCAAGTGCTTGATGGATCATGCAAAGAGCCTTTTGATCTTTCTTATTAGTCACTTCTTGCAAGTCTCTTTGGGCTTGAGTCATGCCTTCTTCTACTTGAAGTTCGAAACCATTTTCCACCAAGTCCAACAAATCTTGACTCCCAAGATAAGCTTTTATGTGAATACACAACGAACTATAATTTTCTTTGGTGAGTCAAGGAACGGGAACAAAATTGTTGTTTGCCATTTTCTTTTTCACAATTCTGTAACCTCACTCTGATACCACTTTTTTTGGAAAACCAACTAGATAAAATGAACAAACAGCAAAAGACTTTATTTATGGGAGGAGGAAGGCTTAAAAAGAACACTCACCTTTATATTTCTTATAAATGACTTGATATAAAATGCATACAAAAACAACCTTTCATAGGCTTTGGGAACATATGTTTTCTACCAGTTTATAAAAACTTAAATGCATCACAATTAAATAAGAACATAACTTCAAGCATAACTTAACTGATCTATTAATGTAACAATAAATAAAGTTTAAGTTTCTAACAAGTGTGTGGTTGTTATCACCATTGATCATCTTGTTGTTGGCTTATACAAGCTTGATAAGACTGGGCGCCTATATATTAGATATAGATTTTTTTACGGCTAAATGTATTTTCTATTAAGCTTATTTTGGAGTAGTACTACTTGCATTCAACTTTGGGTATTTGTATTATGATTGCGTTATACTCATATAATACTCCTGTGGGAGATAAGGCTCATTATTTCGCCTCCTTCTCTTGTGTACAGTTTTTTTTCCTTCTCTTCTATTCAATCATATTTTAACTCGGACTTGGATTTTCAAGCCAAGTTACTTCCCAAAAAAAATAAAAAAATCATTAAATAATTTATTGTATTCATCTAAATAATTAGGGAAAAGGTTGGAAACAATATCATTTGGTGCGTAGAATACAATACAATCTTCTTCTTCTTCTTCTTCTTCTTCTTCTTCTTCTTCTTCTTCTTCTTCTTCTTCTTCTTCTTCTTCTTCTTCTTCTTCTTCTTCTTCTTCTTCTTCTTCTTCTTCTTCTTCTTCTTCTTCTTCTTCTTCTTCTTCTTCTTCTTCTTATTATTATTATTATTAAAGTAGGATAGCAGTCATATGTACATTTTCCCACTTAAACCAGTATTCTACTTATATATATGCCTCTTTTTATTTATTTTATTTTCATAATATATATAATATGTACGTATTTCCAACTAATTAAATTTCAAATTAGTCTCTAATATCTTATATATATGTTTTTATTTTATATACATATATAGAATATATGTAATTATAATATACATAATAAAAGATATATCTCGGGTTTGGATTTTGAGCCAAGATATTTTCCAAAAGAAATAAATAAATAAATAAATAAATATATATATATATCTACTATTCCACTTATATAAGCTTTTATTTTATATGATTTCAATTTTATAGACATTCTCATATTAATACATATTATATATACGTATATAAGTTTGGAGATTGTAATTTAATTTCCAATCTTATATTTTTTTTTGCATACATATACGCGCACACACATTGCCAATTAAGCTCTAAATTAAATTTATAATCTTATGCTATTTGTTATCTATTAGTGTTTAGTATATCTATTCTATCAGTTTTTAAGTTATCTTCAAATATTTTATATATCTTTAAAATTCTAATAGTTGACAGACAGATTTTAAGTTTTGAATTATTGAGACCTCTTTATCATTTTGATTAAGTACCTACCGTGAGATTAATGGTATAATAATATAAAAGTAAATTAAATTAAATCAGTTTCAAAACTTTTTATTTTAATTCAACTCAATGTGATAAATTACATGTTATAAAATCTACGGCTATATGTTTACTGCATTACTAAATTTATTATTTTTTTAAGTATATTGGTAAATATTTAAGTTGAGGGGATACAATAGCTATAATATTGACAATGACGATTTCGAACAAAAATAAAAAATTCTTTTAATTCTCTTTAGAGTAGAAAGCGGTTAAAAATCAATCTTATGCTTGAATCATATAGAATTTATCCTTTGTTGTAATATTACTTCTCTTGGGTCTTTTGTGATAGGAGAGTGTGTACTTTAGAATTTTTAGAATAAAAAAGAGAGAATACAAAATTTGTATTAAAATATTGCTCATTAATTCTCATTTTTATTAGTTAAGAGTATTGTTTTATGAATGATAATTTAATTAGGTTTGTGCCAAGTGAAAGAATTGTATGCAATGAAATTGTAATTATTGTAACATATGTATATGAGTGAGTAGTATGTAATAAAATTGTGACTATTTAATTATACAAATTATCACACAATTTTTTTCCTAATTATTATGTTCTGTGCAACGCACCGGTATACAACTGGTAATAAAAAGAAAATGCAAGATTTGTCACCAAGATAGGAATGATCACCTACCCATAATAGATATTGTGAAAGATGTCCACTTCTAATAATATTTTGCCAAGTGCCCAATAACTGAAAGTATTTAAAACATGGAAAACTAGATGATATTTTACTTCGAGAGCTCAAGTAGTCATAGGATCTTGGTTATCGTAATAATTGCATAATATAGTTACAACTTGTATGAAAGTCATCAAAAAAAATTACAGTCATTATTTTCTTGGCTATATTAAAAATCCAAAAAAGTACGATGATTAACTTTTAAGATATTAGGAAGTTATGGAGAAAAATCACATGACATAGGTTGAAAATGTTCAAAAACTCCCTAAGCCCTATGTGGCATACATCGATGCACGTCATGTGTATTTTAAATTCTTGTGGCGTCCATCCGTGCATATTACATGAGATGGGAGGTTTTATAGCAAAACCATTTGCGAGGTTTTTTTAACACTACTCTGACACAGTAAGGGTTAAATTAACATATCTCAAAAAATCGCGCAAGTTCAGATCAACATTTTTATTGAAAACCTAGACAGTATGATTTTTTGTGTGTTCTAGAGGAATTGACACCTAGGACTCCAAAACATCTACTATTGGTCATGCTCCAGATGGAAACAATGTTCCCACAAGATCTCAAAATTTTAATTCGTATTAAATTTCACGAGAAAAAGGATTTTAGTGAAGAAAATCTCAAGAAATCATATATGGATATATATTGTTGTTTCCTAACATGATCTACAATCAAATTAGGATTGCGGATTGCCTAAATTTGAGTGGATTGTGTGAACGAGCTAGATATAGAAGCTTTCCGGCAGTTAATCCCAGTTGGGTGAAGAGTTCACTGGAAAAGGGCACTTTTAAGATTATATTAGAATATAGGCTAATTAGTGCATCTATCTAACTCCATCATTTAGCATTATTGTGCTTTCTAGCTTTATCCTTTCAATCTTGATATTTATATATAAAAAAATAAAAAAAATAATAATCCCATCTTCTTTGTACCATTTAACCTTGCCATTAATCTCCATTGAAATATGCCATTTCTAGAGCACATTTAACCTTCCTGAAAAATTATTTCCTAACGAGCCTAAATAATCAAAAGAGCAGCATGGTCATTATCATCATCCCAAAATCATAAGAATGTGCCTTCCAAAAGCATTTTAGAAGCAAAACTATTCAAAATCCTCGAAAGTCCACAAAAGAAGTCATCAAAAATCCGAAAAAAAAACCACCATTCTCTCTGACAATGTGTCTATTTGCTTGTGCTGCCTCCATGTCATTCTATAATGCTGGCAGAAGCTTGAAATCTGAATATTATAGTAGCCTGAACTCAAAGTTCGAAACCCCAATTCTCATCTCATCTTTCAATTAGTAGCTTTTGGTTCAGTGATGAATAGTGGTCCAAGATTTTGGCTTAAGGGTGAGGAAGCACCATTTTATGGTAAAATTTTCATTTCAAATAATGTCTAGACATGAGTCTCAAAAAATCATTCTGTTATTGTGTGTGAATATATGAGAATATGTTGTATTATTAGCTTCCTTTATATAGTGCCTTGGATGTTAGAAGATTAACTTTATTTATTGTTGCATTAATAGATTAATTAAGCTATGTTTGGAGTTATGTTTTTATTTATGAAATTATGCATTTACATTTTCATAAATTAGGGGAAAACGTATGTTCCTAAAGCCTATATAAAGGCTCAAGCTTGTAACCATTTTTTTACATCAAGTCAATTACAAAAAATAAAAGTTTGAGTGTTCTTTCAAGCATTCTTCCTCTCCAAAACACGAACTTTTATTGTTTGTCCATTTTATCGAGTTGCTTTTGTAACGAAAGTGGTATCAAAGTTAGGTTATAGAAGTATGAAAAAGAAAAATATCTAACAACAATACCTTTCCTGTTCTTTGACTCACCAAAGATATTGTTTGTGGTTTATTCGCATGAAAACTTATCTTGGAAGTCAAGATTTTAAGATTTGGTAGAAAACGGTCTGAATTTCAAGTTGAAGAAAGCATGTCTCAAGCTGAAAGAGACTTGCAACAAGGGACTAAGAAAAAAGATCAAAAGACTCTTTGAATGATTTATCAAACATTTGATGATACGAATCTTCAAAGAGTTTCTAATGCCTCGACCACAAAAGAAGCATGTGAAAGTATTGAAACCACATATAAAGGAGTTGATAAAGTTAATAAGGTTCGGCTCCAATCTTTGAGATGAGAAAATTAGGCCTTATTGATAAAAGAATCTAAATCAATTTCAGATTATGGTGGGAGATTTGATAAATCTCAAAATGAATGTTTCAATCGTCAAAAATTGGGCCATTATGCATGGGAAAGATCAGTAAGAATTAAATGAGACGTCCAATTAATTTGAATATGAAGACAAGCAAAGGAACATTGCTTTTGCCGTACAAGACACGCGAAGGAAGAAAAACTTCACGGTATTTAGGCACTAGTGGAAGCAACCATATTTGTGGAAATAGATCTATTTACATGGAACTTGAAGAATACAATGGCCAAGTGACTTTTGGAGTTGAATTGTTGGTATATTCTGTTCGTATATTTTCTAATTTGTTTTGACCATCTAATATTTAATATTGAGTAACAAATTATTATTTGTTATGTGATTATTATTATCTGATTGGTTGTTAAGCGATTGTGTCTTGCAAGATTAAAAGATATCTCTTAAATAGGATTATCACTACAAGGAGATAAGAGATAAAGTTTATCTCTTGGGATCCCCTTTCGCCCTATCTATTCATTCTCTGTACTGAGGCCTTTTCTTAACAACTGGAAGCGAGAACTGAGGTGGGTAAGGTCTTGGGAATCAAAGTGGATTCCAGAACGGTCTATCTTGCATACTTAAACAAGGATAATGGATAATCTCTTAAACAAGGATAAGCGGTCTGTCTTGTATACTTATCAAGTAGAGACCTATAAGTGGTAAAGTTGAACTGCTGTGAAGACGCCAAGAATTGCAGACGTTGCGGCACCACCCTACCGGCAGTCAAAGTGAGGGGGTGAAAACTGGTGGTCCACAATAGAAGATTACATGCCTAACGTATAGCCATGAGAGCAGCCGTTGAAGCACTAGGAGAGTGCATTGAAGAATTTCAAATCAGGGAGTTTGAATTTACTTGTTTTTGCTGTTTCTTGTGTATATTGATGTATACAATTCGTGTAATCTAGTGGATGTTTTTTCCCTTGGCAAGGGTGTCCGTGGTTTTTCCCTGAGGGGTTTCCACATCATCATATCTTGTGTTCTATCTTTTTGCTATTTATATGGTGATAGACAGTTCTAGATCTAAAACGTGGTTGCTAGACTTAGCTTATGTGACAGACACGTCTAGATATCTAGATTGATATTATTTTTCATTTGGTATCAGAGTAGGTTTGCTAAATCATAGCGAGATCCATCATTCTAGATATGGACATTACTGTTGTCTTTCTTAGGCCACCAATTCTGGATGGATCTAATTATGGGTATTGGAAAATAAGAACAGAAATTTACATTAGATCCATAGATGAAACGGCCTGGCTTTCTGTGCTGAGTGGATATACTCAACCTACAGTCACTACAGATGGATTTACCACTAATAAAACTGTTGCTGCTTTTACAAAAGCTAAACTAGCTGCGTGTAGCTTAAGTACTAAAGCCTTAAATGCTATTTTTTCATTGGTAGGAACTGATAAGTTTCATTTGATCTCTTCGTGTAGGATAGCTAAGGAAGTTTGGGACACACTGCAGATAGCTCATGAAGGGACAAATGTAGTAAAGTTATTTAAGTTGCAAATATTGGCTACAGAGTTTGAACAGATTGTGATGCAAGATCATGACGACTTCAAGACATTCCACGTAAAGCTCAGTCAAATTACTAATGCAGCTCATGCCTTGGGAAAGAAGTACTCTGAGCACAAAATCGTGAAGAAAATACTCAGATCTTTGACAGAAAAGGTTCCATGCCAAGATCACGGTAATCGAGGAAAGTAAAGATGTTAGTACCATAAGAGTGGAAGAGTTGGTACGTTTACTAATGACCTATAAGCTAGGCCTTGGTAAAAGAAAAACTAACAAGAAACCTGGACTTTCCTTCATACGAAACTGTCGAGGAAAGTGATGAGATAAAGGCGTCGCATACTCACAAGATAGTTCAACAGATTTCTAAAGAGCAACCAATGAAAGAATTATTGAAATTAGATATCCAGTCAAACTCAATTCAAGAAAAAAAGTAGTGCTAGTCCCAAAGGAAGTGCTGATGGCCCACGAAAAAGGAACAAAAACCGAATACAGTGTCATGAATGTGAAGGATATGGACACATTGCCACTAAATACACGAGCACACACAAAAAAAAAAAGAGCAAAAAGGGGATGAATGTCACTTGGAGTGAAGATGATGAGGAAAACTCTGGAAAAGATCTAGAAGACAATGACCAGGCTGTCACTAGCTTGACTGCACACCTGACAGACACAGTTGGATCACCAGATGCATTTAACGAGCTGAATTCATGCTTGAACTGTTCTAAGATAACCCAGAAGCTTGTAGATGAAGAAGATAAGACTGACAAGCTTTTGATCATGCTGGAATTTGCCAATGATGAGGGAGAAAATACTGCTAAAGGATTCATAGAAAAGGCTATCGAGATCATTAGACTTACAGAAGAGAATGAACAGATCCAGGATTCAATCAAATAGTACAATGAACATATCAAAAAACTCACCTTAGGAGCCACATGACTGAACAAGGTTTTGAAATATGGAAAACCTAATCGAGACAGAACAAGTTTAGAATATGATGGCAAAAGAAAGCAGACTCAAGCCACTATCTTTGTGAAAGGAACTGGATATTCACAAAACACTTCCAGTTTGTTAGATACTTCTCAATCAGCCAAAATTGAGCTAGCCGACGCTCACACAAATAGAGCCAAGCCAGACACAGCTACCTCTAAGGCTAAGAGTTCTAGGACAGGGCATGTCTAAATGGTCTACAATTTTTTTGAAAGAATTGGGCATGACATCTTTATTTGCAAGAGGTACACTGAGCTGATAAATGCACACAAAGGCCAAGTACTTCAAAACAAGTGAAGCAAGTTTGGGCGAGGAAGAAGAATATGAAGAGTTATGTTGTGCAAGTCTCTTTCAGTGCATTGATTCCCAACTCGTGGTATTGTGATAGCCGATACTCCAGGCATATGACAGGCAATCTGTCATTGCTATCAATGTTTACTAAAAGGAGACAGGTGTATCTCACTTTTGGGGATGGCATGTAGGGGCATATTCATGGCTCTGGAATCATCGATATCGCAGTCCTACCAACTCTGAGAAATGTTCTATATGTTGAAGGATTGAAAGCTAATCGGCTCAGTGTGGGGCAACTCTATGATGAGAATTTGTGGGTACTCTTCTCAAAAGAACAATGCAAAGTGTTTGAGTATAATACTCAGCAAACCAATCTTGGGAAGGCAATTCTAAAAGGAATACGCGGTAGTGACAGACACTACATACTCGAGAATACTGCCAATTGTCAAACTGCCAAGGTAAACAAGGCTGAGTTATGGCATAATAGGTTGGGGAATGTGAACTATCAAGATCTTCTTAAGTTGGCCAGGACAGCAACTATGAGAGAATTACTGATACTCAAGGAAGTACCGAATGGAGTTTATGGAAGTTGTCAATTTTGCAAACAGGCTAGAGCAACCTACAAACCAAGTCAAATAATTGCTACATCACAAATCTTAGAACTGGTTCACAAGAACCTCATGGGTCCAGTTCAGACAGAAAGTCCAAAAGGAGGAAAAAGGTATATCTTTGTGTGTGTTGACGATTTTTTAAGGTATACTTGGTTTATATTTATTAGAGAAAAATCTGACACCTTTGACAAGTTTGTAGGTCTCTGTCATAGGCTGACCACAGGAAAAAGTAGAAAAGGAATCAAGCTCAGGAGAGTTAGAACAGCACGGGAGAAAATTTGAGAATAAAGACTTTGCTAATTTTTGCAGGATATAAGGAATAGCTCATGAATTCTCTGCTCCAAAAACACCTCAACAGAATGATATCGTTGAAAGAAAGAATAGATCCTTGCAAGAGATGGCTAGAGTCCTACTGCATAGCAGGAAGCTTCCTGCTAATCTGTGGGCAGAGGTTACAAACACAACATGCTATACCACCAATAGAGTGATGTTAAGACCTGGGACTGAAAAGACAAGCTATGACATTTGGAAGACAAAAAGACCTAGAGTAGACTACTTCCACACATTTGGAAGTAAACACAATGTTCTCAATGACTGACAAAGGATAGACTCAAAAAGTGATGAATGAATCTTCGTAGGATACTCAGAAAATGGCAAAGCCTATAGAATTTATATGTTAAAGAGTCATACTATCATTGAGTCTACAAATGTCAAAATTGATGAGACTAACAGTAATAATCTATCTTTTTAGAAGAAGGATACTATGAAGCCTTTCCAAGCAAGTACCTTCACACCACAGGCGAATCTGACCAACCAGTCAGAACTAGGCAGGAGTGAACAAGACACATATGGAATCAAGATGCGGAACCAGAACCTGCTACCACACAAACGGGTTCCACCTCCCTGAAACAGAGGAGGATGCCATTTTCTAAAATTCAAAGAAACTATCCTCTAGACAATCTTTTAACAAATCTCACATAAGGTGTTACAACAAGAAAAAGATTTGTAGTAGATCTAGGTAATCTCTGACATCTATCACAAATAAAGCCAAAAAATGCCAAAGATGCTTTAAATAATGAGCACATGATACAAGCTATGCAGGAAGAGCTAAATCAGTTTGAACAAAATGAAGTTTGGGAATTGATCCCAAGACCACTTGAAGTGAATGCCACTGGGATATAATGGATTTTCAAAAATAAAACAGATGCTGCAGGGAGATCATAAGAAATAAAGCCTGGTTTGTAGCTCAAAGGAATAGATTATGATGAAACGTTTGCACATTTGACCAGGTTGGAATCTATCCAATTACTGCTCGCCATGGCCTGCTATCTAAAGATCAAGCTATTCCAGATGGATGTCAAGAACGCCTTCTTGAATGGGTATCTAAATAAAGAGGTATATGTGGAACAACTTCAAGGATTCATAGACCCAGGTCAACCACAACACATGTTCAGACTTAGGAAGGCACTGTATGGAATTAAGCATGCTCCAAGGGCTGACCTCATATCTACTCCAGAAGGGATTCTCTAGAGGTGGAACAGACAATAAATTGTTTGTTCAACATCTTAAGGTTGGAATACTCTGTTTCTCAAATCTATGTTGATGATATAGTCTTTGGATCAACATCTGAACAAAAAACTAGAGAGCTCATACATCTCATGCAAACTGAATTTGAAATGAGTCTTGTAGGAAAGCTAACCTACTTTCTTGGCTTGCAGGTAAAACAAGCATAAAAAATTTGGGTTAATTTAAGCCAAACCAGCAAAAACTCTTATGGCAACAACGACAAAAATCTCGAAAGATGAGTTAGAAAAAGTGGTTGATCCAACTCTTTATAGGAGCATGATTGAGAGTCTGTTATATCTTATTGCGAGGAGACCAGACATTGCATCTAGTGTGGGAATGTGTACAAGATATCAAACACATCCAAAGGAGCAGCATCTAGAATAAAGAGGATTCTAAAATATGTCAAAGGAACTGCTGAGTTCGGAATTTGGTATACCAAAGATACCAATGTGCATCCTGTAGGATACTCAGATGCAGATTGGGTAGGCAACAGGGAAGAAAGAAAGTGCACATCTGGAAGATACTTTTACATCAGTAACAATCTTGTAGCATGGATGAGTAAGAAGCAGAATTGCATATCCCTATCCACTGCTGAGGACGCACATTGTAGCAGGAAGTTGTTGCACTCAGTTACTACAGATGTAATTCATGCTAGAGGATTACCAAATTCTACAAAATAAGATAATCCTGTATTGTGATAACACTAGTGCTATAAACATCTTGAAAAATCCTGTCCAACACTCCAAAACGAAACATGTTGACATTAAGCATCATTTCATTCAAGAACTAGTTGAAAAAGACACTATCACACTAGAGTACATTCAAACTGAGTTCCAATTGGTAGACCTGTTCACTAAGGTTCTTGACTCTGCTAGGTTTGATTACCTGAGAAAGTAGCTTGGCATTAGTGGCCTATCAGTGTAGTGCTTTCATATTACAAAAATAAATAAATAAATAAACAAACATAGAAGGAGGTAGTGTGTTGGTGTTTTTTGTTTGTTTTAATTGTTTTTTCTTTTAATTGTTTGATCTGTCTGCGTCAGGCCACTTCCTGATGGTCTTTCAGAGGACATATCTGGCAAATTCCTAACAAGTAGCATGTGTCTGGTCACTTGCCATGGATTCATTCTTGCTGAAAAGTGAGTGGCTCTTCATTATTATTGGAAAAAACTACTGCCTAAGGGTGAGTTCAGTGGTGTTGACCTATAGTTATCTATGTTTCTCCAGCTCATGTTGTAAAGTACCTAGGGCAAGGACCTTGGAGGAAAAGGCTATCAGTCACTTCATCCCCATTGCACTTATCAATTAAAAAAATTAGGGGGATCAATAGATGAAAAATATGAACAATATTACTTTATGGCTGAACGTAGCCGGCAAAAACCTAGAAAACAGTGTGTCTATACAGTAAAATTTAGGCACGGCCAGGTATGAATCCATTCTTTTTGAGAAACACTTCAGATGATGATTGGTCCTCTCACTTTGAGATCGCAGAAATTCCCAGAAAGTAATGATGGAAGTCCACTCATTGCACGACAGAAATTACGGAGCTTAAACTAGATGTGGCTGCTTGATAGGATGCTATTAGCATATAGGCAATGCAAAATCATCAGGAAGCATCCTCTCCAGTAAAGATATTTTTATTTTTACATCATTATCTTTTATGGTTGTATTTTTTGTAGGCCGTATGGGCTGTGATGTCTTGCTTTATGGTCAAAGTCCAAATGAACAAAACGTGTCATATTGGAACTCTAACTTTTTCTTAAATTCTACCACTTGACACTAGTTTGAAAAACAAAAGACTTCACTCCAGCTTCAAACTCTTCACTCAGCACTCTCACACTTTATGTTCCCTACTATTTCTATTCTCTTGTAGAAAACCCTAATCGTTTTTCATCTCAATGGCATCCAAGAAAGCCACAACTTCCTCAAATGACTCACGTAGCAAAAGAAAAGGGAAGAAGCAATCCACAGCCCGAACTGATGTAGAAAACCTTCATAGGTCAATACGTAGGCTACAGGCCTCTCCAACCAAGTTGAATCCAGATGTATCTACCGCTGTAGACACTCCGGTGACCCAGACCATACCGATCGATACTCGCCCAAGTAGTTCGCATTCAATACAGAGGGTAATTCCTGCAACACCACTTAGATCTATCCCACACAAGGTCATCCAACAGCTTGTGCCACTCAGATCTGACCCTGCTGCTCAGCAACCTCGTAGACTGGAGCTAGTTGCTGAGGTCTTCTCTGATCAAGAATACGAAATTTCCGCTCCAGATGTTCAACTGGAACGGGAAATATCCACTCTTGAAGCAGTGGCTAACCCCTCATTCAGCAAGCAGGATGATGCGTCTCAAGATACATTTGCTTCTGTACCAGAAGCGCATTCAGGTTTTGAAACTTCATCTGCCAGTGAGGAGTCTAACGGGTTTGAGGACAACGTACCCTTAAGCAAGCTACCCAAAGCAAGCTCTCAGGCTACTATTATGGGCCAGAAATTTCGGCCCCTTAACAACTCTCCAATAGAAAATCAGACTACCTTGGATCGGTCTTTGGCCAGACGCGAGCAGAAAACTAAATTGGCTATGGGTCTAGGATAACTGCAAGTTCATAAAAGCAATCTAGTGTAGAGAAAACAAATCATCAGGGTAAGAAGGACATGGCTAGCAGTTCTCAAGCGACGTCGGACAATTTTGGTAGTTCCTCGGATTCACAGGATACATCTAGCGCCGACACTACAGTGGACCCTCATAAATCAGGGCTTGAATATGAACTGGAAGAAGAGGCAGACATTGAAGATGAGACATCTGAGACTGACGGCACTATCCTAGAAACATCTCTAAATGAGAAGAAATCAGAAGAGGCAAACAAAAGGTGCTAGAATCATCTGCCAAAAAGCATCTATTAGGATCCCTCCTACTAGACAGACCAAAGGCATTGTGATTGGTGATTCCAAGCCGCCAATCAAGCAGAAGAAGTAAGAAGCCAAGCATTATGTTGAGAAAAAACCAACATACCAGTCTAGACACATTTCACCAGTAGATTTGGTGCCCACAGCAATACAAAGGCACATGGGAGCATTCACACCAGAAGACTACTTTTTCTCAGGTCAGGAAGCATATGATCTTTTTCACAAGTATATAATTCTATAACCATTCTCATATAAGGAAAAAGTGATTGCAACTGATTTTACTATGGTGGAAATACCTGCACTTGTTCAACACTTCGAGTTAGACTAACTTTTTGGGTGTGAGGGTAGAATTAATGAGATGATTGTCGGAGAGTTTTATGCAAATGTTCCCAAAGATTTCAGACAAGGCACAAGTCTCTTTGTCTCAAAAATTTATCTCAGGGAGAGAATGATCACTTTAAGTGTTGCTAACATTAGATCTTGGCTAGGGATAGATCTTGTGTTGGATGAGGATGAAATGACTATCTCTAATGGAACTTTGGCCCTTGAGCTAACTGTATTTGGCTGGCCAGAAGGATCTAAAAAGAGTTTCAGGGCATCTTCTCTTACTGTTAGGTATATAACTTTGTTGAAAATACTAAATGCCAATATGGATCCCCTAAGACACAAAGGTACGATCACCAGAGAGAAGGCCTTGTTGCTCTACATGTTGGGTACAAAGGGCTGTTTTGATTGGGCAAAGATCATGTTTGATGTCATTACATACGGTATTGGTGCAAGTCCAAGCAGCTCATCAGGAGGCCCCAGATTTTCCACAACTACACAACCTACCATCTGCCATTTCCTTAGCCGATATACAATTTTCTTAAAGATCAAGGTGTGGTGCCTCTCACATATGACCTATTGCATGAATCTCTCAATGTCATCAATAGAGAAAGTTGCAAAGGGATTTTCAATCCTACTGCTTGAAGTTCTGCCTCTAAAGGAGATGTGGAGTTGGATTCTTAAAAGTTGGATTAGGTATCTCAGTCCATTTCTCAGCTAACAGATATGGCTAAGCAGGAACAGGAGAATATGCAGGAGATGCAAACCACTATGGCTCAGGTTGAAAAAACTCTGGTGACTACGCATCCAGTCATATCACATATCAAGGAGGATCTAACCAACTTACATTATGCTTTTCATCATTTTATTGAAATGTTTAGCCCACTATGTGATTTCTTTATGAAAGCTATCTTGTTGAACCCAGAAACATTTTCGTGTAAAGATGAAGATCTTAAGAATTTTCTACTGGGATACTACAAGAAGTTTCAGACTACCACTGCTGCTGCTGCTCTACTAGCTCCACCTGCTCAGACCACTCAACTCCAGGATATAGCTAGCACAACTCTATGCACCCAGCACCATCTGATCCGGCAGAAGCAGCTCCCTCCCAAAAGTCAAAGAAGACTAAGAAGTTACAAAAGATCAAGAAGGCCAAGAAGACTGACTAATTTGGCATTTTTTACATTATGTTCAAAAAGGAAAAGATCTACAAAATTTTGAATTTTTGGTTTTGTGGACTCTTTATGGCCTTCTGTCTTTTGACATTGTTTAGTAATGTGCTGTTGGTCATTATGTTCTTATGGTCTTACTGTTTTGATGATTACACACATTAATGCTTGGTTATTCAGTTTCGATTGATGGTCATTGGTTTTGAACAAAATTAGAAAATGCCAAGGGAAAGACTGTTGGTATATTTTGTTGGCATATTTTCTAATTTGGTTTGACCATCAAATATTTGTTATTGACTAATAAATTATTATTATTTGTTATGTGATTATTATTATCTGATTGGTTGTTAAGAGATTGTGTCTTGCGGATTAAAAGACATATCTTAAACAAGATTATCACCACAAGGAGATAAGAGATAAGGTTTATCTCTTAGGATAAGAGATAAAGAGTTATCTCTTAACAGGATTTGCGCCACATGGTATAAGAGATAATGGATCATCTCTTAAACAAGGATAAGCAGTCTGTCCTGCACACATATCAGGTAGAGACCTATAAGTAGTGAAGCTGAACTGCTGTGAAGACACAAGAATTACAGAGACAATTGAAGAGGTTGAGGCGCCAACCTACTGGTGGTCAAAGTGAGGGAGGAGAAAACTAGTGGTCCATAAGAGAAGATTGGTCGCATGTCGAATGTGCCAAAGTAATAAATACCTTACTCAACTAAATTTAAAATAATTTGTAGAAGTGGAGAGTAAGGGTCGAACCCACAAAGAACGTTAGATAAATCTAAGTGCTTCATGTCAATCAGTGAAAATGGGGTTTTATAAGATTAAACTAAAACTAAAGAAAAGAACAAAAGCAATTAAAACACAAATAAAAGTAAGAAAATAAAAACATGAATGCTAACTCCGGTTCTTGGTTCAGTTGTGAACTTCACGTAAAAGAGAGTAATCAATTGCAATGTCATTCTTACTTTCTTGCAAAACTATCAACTCAGGGCAACAAGTTCTCCTACTCGGATTTTTCTTTAAGTATATCTAATCAAAACAAGTTTTTCAATTAGACCTAATCGCTTGGACAACCTAAAATAAGTTCCCTAGATTTAAAACAATGATTGCATGAAGAATTAGGAAAATAGGTTAATCTAAGCAATAAATTCAAAAGATCTATCTATTTAACTTAGGTTGTGTTATCCCTAACGATTAACAATCATTAGTTGCTACTTGAGAGTTAGAAGAAACAACAGTTAAGGATTGAATTCCCAAATCTAGTAGTAGAACATTAATCATTTAACGTATTAGGCCTAAACTAGGTCTAACAATCAATATTCATAAGAATGAAAAATAGAATAACACAATCAATCTTACAAAAGACTAAGAAACAATGTTACTGGAATTAATTAAAAGCAAGAAGTACAACAACATCCCCTTAGATCAGAGGAAGAGAGAAATTAACCTTCATCCGACCCTTGTCTTTGATGTAGAGAAAATAAAATTTATGTTGTGTATGGAGATGTGTTGTTATTCCTAATTTTTGACCCCTTTATATAGGGTCTTAAAACCCTAAGAATAAAATTTGTGTACAACTTATACCATAAAAAGAGTTCTAGAAAAACTAGGAAAATCAAAAGAATTCTCGAGCGTAGGGGCCAGGACAGGTGCACTGATGAGTAGGGCGCCTGCTCTGCACATTCCGTCCACTTTCAGCAACACAAAGGTGGGTGCACTGCTCAGACAGTGCACCCGAATTGCATCTTTGGTTCCTCTTTTTTCAGCCCTTTAGGTTTTGATATTTGATGCCTCAGTCCCTAATCTCTAAAATTCTTGTAAAGTATGCCCGTTTTCAATTCTTTTCAATTATTTCCTCCTTCCTATAACAGATAACCAAACCAAACATAAATAATTATTTTAGTATAATAAAACACATAATAAACTATTAGTATAGAGAAATTAAACAATCTAATAAAACAACTATCAAATTTCACCACAGTTAAACCATTGTTCGTCCTCGAACAACACACAATAAACTTAAAACTTGGTCACGTGTCAAATGCGCCAAAGTAATAAATATCTCACTTAACTAAATTTAAAATAATTTGTAGAAGAGGAGACTAAGGGTCGAACCTGCAGAGAACGTTAGATAAATCTAAGTTCTTCATGTCAACCAATGAGAATGGGGGTTTTGTGAGATTAAACTGAACCTAAAGAAAAGAACAAAAGCAATTAAAACACAAATGAAAGTAAGAAAATAAAAACATGAACACTAAGTCTGGTTCTTGATTCAGTTGTGCACTTCACATGAAAAATAGTAATCAATTGCAACGTCATTCTTACTTTCTTGCAAAACTATCAACTATAGGCAACAAGAAGTTCTACTACCCCGATTTTCCCTTACGTATATCTAATCAAGACAAGTTTTTCAATCAGGCCTAATTGTTTGGACAACCTAGAATAAGTTCCCTAGATTTAGAACAATGATTGCATGAAGAATTAGGAAAATAAGTTAATCTAAGCAATAAATTCAAAAGATCGATCTATTTAACTTAGGTGGTGCTATCCCTAACGATTAACAATCATTAGTTGCCACTTGAGAGTTAGAAGAAACAACAGTTAAGGATTGAATTCTCAAATCTAGCAGTAGAACATTAATCATTTAACGTAGTAGGCCTAAGCTAGGTCAAACAATCAACATTCATAAGCATGAAAAATAGAATAACAATCAATTTCACAAAAGAGTAAGAAACAAAGTTACTGATTAATTAAAAGCAAGAAGTAGCAAAAATATCCCTTTGAACCAGAGGAAGGGAGAAATTAACCTTCCTCCGACCCTTGTCTTTGATGTAGAGAAAACTAAAATCTATGGAGATGTGTATGGAGATGTGTATGAGGTTATGTTGTTATTCCTAAGACTTGACCCATTTATATAATGTCTAAAATCCCTAAGAAAGCTAGTAAATTTCGTGTACAACTTATACCATAAAAAGAGTTCTAGAAAAACTAGGAAAATCAAAAGAATTCTTGTGCGTAGGGGCCAGGGCGGGTGCACTGATGAGTAAAGCGCTATACATTCTATCCACTTTCATCAACATGAGGATGGGTGATTTGCTTAGACAGTGCACCCACACTGCATCTTCTGTTCTCTCTTTTCAGCCCTTAAGGTTTTGATATTTGATGTATTAGTCCATAATCTCCAAAATTCTTACAAAGTATGCCCGTTTTCAATTCTTTTCAATTATTTCCTCCTTCCTATAACAAATAACTAAACCAAACATAAACAGTTATTTTAACATAATAAAGCACATAATAAACTACTAGTATAGAGAAATTAAACAATCTAATAAAACACCTATCAAAGATCACATGCCTGATGTACACCCACGAGAGCAGCTGTTGAAGCATTAGGAGAGGGCATTGAAGAAATTCAAATTAGAGAGTTTGAATTTACTTGTTTTTGCTGTTGCTTGTGCATATTGATATATTCAATTCGTGTACTATCTTTCTGATCTAGTGGATGTTTTTCCCATGGCGAGGTGCCTGTGTTTTTCCCCTGAGGGGTTTCCGCATCAGCATATCTTGTGTTTTGTCTTTTTACTATTTATACGGTGCTAGATAGCTCTAGGTCTGAAATGTAGTTGATAGACTTAGCTGGTGTGACATACACGTCTAGATATCTAGATTGATATTATTTTCATGAATCAACAGTCCAAGTCAAAGTGAAAAGTAAAATTCTTATTCAATTGAAGAATACTGAGCACTAGTTCATTTCTAATGTCTATTATGTGCTGTCTATGAAATCAAATATGTTGAGTTTAGGCCAACTTTTGGAGAAAGGATATGACACCTAAATGAGAGGTAATCAATCGAAAATTTGTGATCGAGTTCAAAATTTGATTGCAAAACTGCCGATGATGAAAAATATGTTCTTGTTGCACATAGAAAAATAGAGAAGCTAAATGTTTGAAGGCGTGTATCAAGGATTCTGCATCGCTGTGACATTTGAGACTCGGACATCTAAATTTTAATGGTTTGAATCTCGTTTGACAAAAAAGGACACGGTAAAGGGGTTACCACATATTCATCATCTAAATCAACTTTGCGAAAGGTGTTTATTTGGAAAGAAGTCTCAAAACCCTTTTCCAAACGAAGCATGTTTAAATGCCAAAAGAATTTTAGGTTGAAATAGTGCAATGTGTTGAGTATTTGTTGAATCGTTATCTCAACAAAGAGTTTGCAGAATATTGATAAGTGCATTTTTGCACATATCTTGGACCATTAAAACTATGCTTTGATCATATTTTTCCATCAACTTTCCACTTAATTCTATCTGTTTTTATTTATTATAGGATTGAACCCAGTTCTAAGAAATTGGGGAGGAAAGGCAGTTCTATTCACACGCTAGACGGCTGGTGGGGTACCCCGCTAGACGTCCTATGTGGCGTGCTCTTCTTGAACAATAAGCACACCACATGCCCTGCTGTTTGATCAAAACTGGGTGGAAAGGATAGAAAAAGGACTAATTTAGTTGGTTTTTAGAATAATAAAGGTAGAAATTTCCATGTCAAAGATTTGAAGCACTAACTTGAATGGAAGTTAGCCATTTGGCGACCAAACTATACAATTCAAGATTTTGAGGACCAAAGTTAAGCACAAGAAAACTTGTTCATATGGGCCAACAAATTTTTATTTGTCTTGAATTCAAATTAAGCCCATTAGAAAGGGAAAAAAAAAAAAAGAAGTTGAGTTTGCCGAGAGCCGTGCAGGTTCGAGGAAGGTCCGCGGGGAAGAAAAGAAAACAATGTTGAAATCATTGTGGATTCATCTTCTTCGTGTTTTGAATTCCAATTTTTTGTGTTGTTTTCTTTTCCCTAACATGCAAGGCTAAGTTATTATACTAGGGTTATGATGAAACCTTGTTGACCATTAACTAGTTTTAAAGAATTGCTCTTCTTATTTCCTACTGGGTTAATTATTTATTATTCACTTTTATGTCTGTTTTAATAGCTAATCATTATTAATTCGTGTTTGTGTTTTATATTGCCTTTGAGAGATTTGATATAAATTAACACATAGTAATAAATAACATAGTGGTCCTATATTGATTGTCTATGTTAATACGCCTTGTCAAATTGCTACATGATCATCTTTGTGATTTAATGCATATTTATATGTTGGCAATCTTATATATATTTATTAAAGTAGGATATTGGTTATCTGTAAGTTTTCCTGTCAAAACCACTATCCTATTTTTTTATGTATCTTTTATTTTTTTACTTTATAATAGATCGGAAGAGCGTCGTGTAATAATTATATGCTCTCTTCAAAGTCTATGCTTTATCTGTTAATTATATTTTTCTATTATTTTATTTTATTTTATAATAATATACTAAAATTTATATTTATATATTTTCTATATATGCTAGTTTTAAAGATTTAATATTTTCTCAAAATTCTAATAGTTGATAGACAAATTTCAAGTATTGAATTATTAGGACTTCTTCTAATTTCAGTTAAGTGCCTACTTGTGATATTGATGATATAGTAATAAAGCAAAATTAAATTAGTTTCAAAATTTTTACCCTAATTCAATACGATAAACCTAGTACTATATGTTTAGTACATTACTTAATTTATTATTTTTTTTTCTCTGGAACCTATATATTTGAAAATTTTAAGTTGATGGGATACGATAATAATAATAATATTTGATGATAATGATTTAAAACAAAAATAAAAATTAATTTTAGGGGTAAATGGTAAATCATATAAAATTTATCATTCGTTGTAATATTGCTTCACTTGGGTTTTTTGTAATAAGAAATTGTGTACTTTAGATTTTTTAGAATAGATTTATGAATAGTGATTAGGAAATGGGAAAAATTATTTTCCAAGAATATATGGTGGAGAATGAATATGGAAAATAATTCATGCTAATAAATGAATATCATCCACACCCTATTGAATAAGGTGTGGGTGTAGGGTAATTCTAGAGTTGTATAAATTCTGTATCCTCTCTTGTCATGGTTTCTTAGTTTACATACTCAATATGAAATTAATTTTGTAAAAATTCCTCATTCTTATTTTTACTACTTAATAGAATTGTTCTATGAATGAAAATTTAATTAGCTTTGTACTAAGTGAAGATATTATATTTTTCAATTTGATTCTATTTATGTATATTAGTAACATATGTATATGAGTGAGTAGTACACTATAAAATTATGATTATTTAGTTTTTCAAATTACTATACATTTCGTTTGCTAATTATTTTATTTCGTGTAACGTACAGGCATACAACTAGTTTAATTAGAGACAATTAAGTTTACAAATAGTCATAGAATTAATTGACCGTCGAGAGAGGCTTTTGATTAATATTGGATCATATTCTCATTATTGCATTGATTGATATCTTATAATTTGATCAATTCTAGGATAGTCTAGGGACTGATGTCACGACAGAGAGGCAGATATAGTTCTTGCTCAAATAACAAACGACATTAAGTCCAATAAGAAATATAGATATACCCCTATGCTCAGTGCAGCCTTTTGTGATGTTCCAGATTTGCACTATGTTTTTATCTGTTCGCATCCATCATAGAGATATAGTTGGGTCATAGGTAAAGATAGGTATAATTTGTACGTACATAGCAAATTAACACATAAGGAACATCGGTTGTCAATATATCATGAGAAGTGTTAGAAAAGAAGTAATGTATGGTTTTAAATGGGTGAACAAATGGTGGACTCATAATCTTAGTATCTTATTGATTTGACTGTTTTTATGATTTGTAAATAAGATAATTTTCCTTTTCTTAAAAATTATTTCTGAAAAATTAATTGTGTTTTCTTTTATTTAAAGTTGAGATTAGTAGAATCAATCCTCGTGGGATTTGACACTCTACTCATCATTGTATTACTTGTTAATGATCCGTCCACCTATAGGATAAAAACGATAACACGTTTTTGGCGCTGTTACTGGGGATTGAATTTTCTACTTGTTTTTTACTTTAGTTTACTTTAGTTGATTTTAATTAACTTGATTTTTATTTTTTATTTTTTTATTCTTATACTTTCCCAGTTGATCCACTTCTTTTTCTTTCTTTTATTGATGTCAGGGAACAAAGAGGAAGTAGGAGATCAGCCAAACAACATAGTACCAAAGCTTTGGAGACATCAATGAGAAGACAAGCCTCAAGCCAAATTCCTCAATAAGCAAAGGGCTAAAATGTGTAAATGTTTAGAACTTGCTGGAGTCGATGAGTACTGCATGGTCATGTCATTAGCAATGCCCGTAAAGCGAAATGGACATATTCGACTTGGAAGGAACATTGGTTGTGAACGTAACATGAGAATTGTTTGAAAACAAGTAATGCATGGTTTCAAGTGGGTCAACAATGGTGGATTCGTAATCTGAGTACTTACTGATTTGATTATTTTTAGGATTTTTAAATAATTTTAGCTATTTATTTTCTTAGATAATTTTATTTTCTTAAAAATTATTTCAAAAAAGTTAATTGTGTTTCCTTTTATTTAAAACTGAGATTAACTAGAGTAAATATAGCAGATTCAGTTCTCATGGGATTCGACATTTTACTTGTTATTATATTACTTGTTAACAATCCATCCGCTTTGGCGCCATTGCCGGGGACTGAATTTTCTGCTTGTTTTTTGCTTTAGTTGATTTTAACTTTATTTTTATTTTTTATTTTTTTGTTCTTATATTTTCCCAGTTGATCTACTTTTTTTTTCTTTGTTTTATTGCTATCAACAAACAAAGAGAAAGTAGAACACGGTATCAAATCTTTGGAGACATCGACGAGGACGATAAGCCTCTAGCTAAATTCCTCAATGAGCAAAGGGATAAAATGTGCGAATGTTTAGAACTTGCTGGAGTTGATGAGTAGCGCATGTCCATGTCATTAGCAATGCCCTTTGAAGTGGATTGGACATATTCGACTTAGAAGGAGCATCAGTTGTCAACATATTATGAGAATTGTTTCAAAAGAAGTAATGCATGGTTTTAAGTGGGTCAACAATGATGGATTCATAATTCTAGTACCTTATTGATTTGATTTTTTTGGGATTTGTAAATAATTTTAGCTATTTATTTTCTTAGATAATTTTCCTTTTTTTAAAAAATTATTTCTAAAAAGTTAATTGTGTTTCCTTTTATTTAAAACTTAGATTAACTAGAGTAAATTTAGTATATTTAGTTATTGTGGGATTCGACACTCATTATTATATTACTTGTTAACGATCCGTCCACTTGTGGGATAAAATCGAAAATAAGTTTTTAGCTGGTGTGATTGAATATCCTTAATTTTGTATGGTTCATTATTTTGGAAGGGACACCGCTACAAGAATTTATCAGTTAAAATTGCTTGTCCATATGAGACATGATCTTTATTTGGCATAAGTCACCATAGTCTGCACTTTGGTTGGAGGAATTGTATAGCGGATATTAGTAAAAGTGGAAAATTAGTATATATCTTGCCCTTTCTTTGCTCTTATTTGCCAAACATATTTAAGCCTGAGTTTGGGAGAGGTTGAACCTTGGGGACTAGTAAAGTTGGTGTAGATTCCGTGCATGTTGAATATTTGGGTGGAGTGTTTTTGGCTTACTAATAGAAGCTACGCAATGACCACATGCTAGCGGTCTCATCTCTATTTTAATGATAATGATGCTTAATTTGCAATAATTATAAAAGTTAATAATAATTTTAGGCAAATTATGCCTAATAAACAAAAAAAAAAAAGAGCATGTAAATATAATTGTTTTTTGTTTTGAAATTAGGAGAATTGTACATACTTTGAACTTTTCTTTCTAACAAAATTATAGGGACAAAGGTTCACCCCCCACCCAAAATAATAATGCAAGGACAAAGTATATTAAAATTCATGTAAATATTTTTGTTAATATAAAAACATATTTTTAAATAAAACTAAATTGAATAAGTTTTCCCTTTAAGTTCAATAAAAGAATTATAATAAAAACTTTATAAGCAAATTAAATTTATTTAATGAAAAAATTTATCAATTCAATAAAATAAAAAACCACACTCATAAGTAATTATTACTTAATAAATAATGTTTATTACACAATTAGTACTATAGAAAATACTAATTAATGACACAATTATTAATAAGCACTAATCAATTGCAAAATTAAAAGGGTATTATTGGCATTAATAAAAAATGTAAAGGGTAAAAAAGAAAAGTGAATATTTTACACTCATTCCCTCTTTTATATAATACTGATGATACATAATTTAATTTCTATTAATTGTAATTACAAAAGGGTTAATTTCACAAAAGGTCCTCGACCTTTGACTTAAGAACCGGTTTTGTCCTCAACATTTTTTTCACTCTCCTGTGTCCCCAACATTTTATAAATGCGCACGAAATGCCCTCTTTTGACACTATTCCCTTAATTTTTCATGAAAAATGATGTTTATACCCTTTTAACTTTTTAATATTAAAAATAAAATATTAAAATATTAAAAAAAAGACCCCACCCCACCCCACCCCACCCCACCCCACCCATCCTCTCAACTTTGGGGGTGAACCCTCCTCCCAATTTGCTGTCGTCTCCAGCAAGAAATTAGGGGAGGATTCACCCTTTAAAAAAGCTCTGTTGTCATTTCTAGTAGTTTTTTTACTGCCAGAAATAGCAGCAACAACTTTGCTATCGTCTTTGGTAGTAAATGGGACACTCCCCCTAAAACCCTGCCATAAATGACAGCTATTTACTGCAATGCTGCCAATAACGGCAGCAACTTTATTGCCGTTTCCAGCAGCTAAAATGGGGAGTGATTTGCTGCCATCTTCGACAGCAAATTAAGGGGATTCACCACCCCAAAAATACTATTAGAAATAGCAGTTGTCTGTTGCTAGAAAATGCTGTCAGAAACAGCAGCAACTACGGCAGCAAAAACAAAGGGTGAATCCCCCCTCCAAACCCAAAAAAAAAAAAAATTGCTGCTGAAAACAGCAGGAAATGGGGGGGGGGAGGGCGGGGGATTCAACCCCTCCCCGTTTTGGCTGTCGGAAACAGTAGCCTTTGCTGCCTTTTGTAGCGGCAAGTTGAGAGGGTGGGTGTGAGTGGCGTAGGAGTGGGTGTTTTTTTTAAATATTTTTAATATTTTTAAATGTTCTTTAATTTAAAAGCTAAAAGTGTACAATTGTCATTTTTCATGAAAAGTTGAGAGAATAGTGTCAAAAGGACCTTTCGTGTGCATTTATGAAAGGTTGTGGATACAAGAGAGTGAAAAAGGGTTGGGAATGAAACCGGTTCTTAACTTAAAGATTGAGGAATTTTTGTGAAATTAACCCACTGCGAAATTCACATTGTTGTTAGACAATTAGATAATCAAATTTATCCATAATTTAAGCAATAAAATAATCATAATTATCTATTAGTTACTAAATTGAATAGTAAATCTTATTTCAAAAAATTAAATGACAATAATTATCTATTAGTTATCGTGCTTCACCATTCGAGTTAGACAAATTGATAAGGCGGAAGAGAATAAAAAATAAAAAATTTGAAAAATCTAGAATAGAACACGATTTAAAATGATAGGAAACAAAACATCGAAAAAGACCATACAAACAAATTTTTAGCTGGAAAAGTTGTTGTACAAATGTACCGCATAAGTAATTCCTTTCGTTAATATATAGAGATAGATTGGTTCATATTTTCCATTGACAATACCTGAAACAAAATGGAATTTTAAGTTAGTTAAATTCCATGTTAGGCCCGCCGTTAAAATCTATTACAATCCATTAAAATCCACTTAATAGAATTCCACTAGAATCCAATGCTTTAAAATTCTATTCAAATCCGTAAGAATTGCTAAAATCCAAAAAATCAACTAAATTCTGCATTGGAGACACCACCTTAGTCTGAAGGCGTAAATAAATTTGAGATATAAAAGTCAGGTCTCGAAACAGGATATAGCCCACCTTTTAAAACAAATGCTAACTAGCGCATTTCTAATACAAAGTTAAAGTGGAATGTCTCAGATGTATATATTTCAAAGAATATTGACATTACATTTAAAAAATCCTCTAATGCAACAATGCCAACATTGTATATTTGTCAAATTATTTATTAGGGATTTTGAAAAAAAAAAAAGAGAGAGAAATTTTTTGATTTGATAAATTAATACTTGATATTATCATGGAGATGACATTCTCCATAATAATGTCAAGCATTTAATGTGCTAAATAAGCACTTCTTTGCCAATTGTTAATTTATTCCATGATTATGACTATGCATTGGTGATGATCTAAACATTACAACATTCTTTTCATACTATTCTCAATTATACACATCATGTTTTGATATTGGCATTTGTGGGTATTTTTGTTTTTTTGTTTTTTTTTGGATATATTATTTTTCAATTTTTATTATTTTTGGTCCTTGTAATTATGATTTAATATAAAAATATTTTTCATATATTTAATTTTAATTTTTATTTAAGTACATCAGTTACACATCCACTATTTTAAGGATTTGCTTGAATAGAGTTTCAGATTTAATTTTTTTTATAACTAATACGATCTCTATTATTATACATTAATTGTGCCGCTTAATTAATTATTAAGGTTGCAACGCAATTAATTCATTTTCTAATATTCATAATAATTTAAAAACTAGTTTTACTGTTGCCATCTTTAGCTCCTTCTTCAACATTGAGAATTTAGGGGTCTACTGTGTTGATATGCCCTTTTTCGTGTTAATTGGCCTAGTAATCATTATCTTTTGATGTTGTTTTTTTCTCAATCCCTTTTTCGTGTTAACTGGCATAGTAATCGTTATCTTTTGATGTTGTTTTTGTCTCAATCAGCCAACTGATCCTGCAATCTCCGAGTTTCTTCTAAAGAGAAAAAGTGAAGTGCAGCTAGAAGTTCCCGCCGGAATGAATGTGGGTGTAGTAGATGGAAAGAGATTCGAATTCGTGTGGGTAACAAGGTAAGAAAATTTGTAATTTAATCATCCACACCTAGTTTCTATTATCATATTCTACAGCTATTGGTTCTATATCTTCATCAGCGTTGTTTAGGTTGTCTGTGTGCGGTGCTTCATTTGTGTTGTCATTAACATTTCATTCTTTTGGCATAACCTGCATGAAATTAGTTGTTTTGAACTCTGATAGATGAGTTCAATTTCATATATATATATATTTTTTTTTTTATTGTAAGTAAATGAAGCAAAATTTTGCGTACTCCTGTATTACTTTTAAAATCGCAAATAATCTCAATCCAGCGAAGGTAATTTTGTATAGGAATTTCATCAAACACTATTAAGGCATTAACTACTGTAGAATAGTACTTTAGACGTCAGTTGCAATGATGAATACGCAATGTTCTTGAAGGCGACGCTATTAGCAGCAACACACATGGTAAAGGGCATACACGTTGGTTTTTAGTGATGCCTAAAGTGCACAAAAAGCATCGGTCGTTAGCCAAGAATTGACACCTATTGTGCACATTGTCGATCGTAAAAGAGGAGCCGACGCCTATTGTCCACTTTAGGCGTCAGCTCCAGTACAATAGCCTATGCCTAAGCTGCACAATAGGCGTCCGTTGTTTTTATTATGCAACTTAGGCATCATTTTTGGACAGCAACCAATGCCTATTACTCAATTTTTTTTAGTGCCACTAGCAATAGCTATTGCGGGTGACGCTGTAAAAGAAAACAAGAAATGCACAATGCATAGGTAAGAAGAGACAACACTAACACTAGTAATTTATACACACTTAATATAAATCAAACTTCAATCAATAACTACTCTAAGCATTAGCAATAATGTAATCTACAAATTACTCAAACCATCATAAACTAGCCATAAATATCTCTAAACCATTGAAATGTACATGTTTGCATAAAAATCTATAATCCATGACTAAACCATATTTTACTGCCATATAGAAAGTTAAAGGCCCAATGGCAAAAATGTGTTTCTATTCCCCTTTGCTGAAATTGGGTGACAGAAAATGGTTTATCATATCATCTGTATATATTGAAATAAACAATATTTTTTAGGCTTATGTAGAATTAGATTTTCACCCGTGCATTGCGTGGTTAGACATCTTATCAAAGTATCTACGTAAATATCAATATTTAGTTTTAATAAATTATGATAAATAATAAGTAAAAATAAATTTTCGTTTCTGTTGGCATCATCTTACAATAATTATAATGTACAGTAAATTGAAAGCAATTAACCCAATCTACTATCATATGGTATGAAATCATATGGTTATATATAACCATGTAACGTGCATCGGAACACGACGTATGAGAAATCACAACCATGTAGTATGTCTCAGTACATTTCATATGGCCACATGGTAGTAACATATACCATATAAACATATAGTGTAAGATCATTTTTACCATTAAATGGCATCATTAAAACAAATAAATTTATTTACCTTATGATACACAACGGAAGATGGACAACATAATATGAAATGATTATTAGCTCAATGATATTTTGTAGTAACATATATATTTTTTTATTTTTTACAAATATATTAGATCATCGCGGATGATGTAAACTATAAAATCATATATATCATAACAAAAGAAGATTAATTAATCTCAAATAATAAACATGAATAACTCACCGTTTAATAACATATAATAATATTAATAACTATTAATATGTGTGTATATATATATATATAAAGTAAAAAAAAATTGAAAGAACAAAACCGAATGAAGACTCTTCATTATTGATTTTATTAGTGGCATGACGGTTGAGGACTGTGAGAAAGAGAAAGAGAGAGAGAGAGAGATAGAGTGTGTGAGAGAGAGGGGGATGGGGCAAAGAGAATATTCAAATAAGGACAAAAAATTAAAAACCAAAAAGTAGAAAGGATAAACATCAAAGTTACCGCATTGGTTACCACAAAACAATTAAAATGACCAAAAAGCCCCCACTTGAAGCATTTTGGGAGGGAAAATTGCAGTCAAACTGTACCACAACACCTCTCATTTTATTAATATATAGATGTTCCATGGTGATCGTTCTTATCTCCTAATTTTGGGTAAGCTTTGCTTTTCATCTCATGTCTTCATCTTTGCTTCTTTTAAAAAATCTTCAAATTTCAGATTTTGGTTTTGGAAAAATCTTCAAGTTTTAGATTTTGGTTTTGGTTCTCATCGAAGAAAGTTTCCCGACCATTAATCTAAACCAGTCGATAGAGATTTTAAGTTTCCCAACCATTAATCTAAACTTGTCGATAGAGATTTTCTTGTTCTACATCAGAGAAATTTTACCTGGTTGATAGAGATTTTCTTTTTCTAGATCAGAGAAATTTTACCAAATAATCTGCCCAACAAAAGTTTTTGGCTGGATATGATATTTTCTTCGGATATTTCGAAGCTGGTGGATGGATTTCAGTTTACTACAAGCTTTATCAAAAGTACTATATTGAATTGTCTAACCTGCAGATTTTCTTGTTCTAGATCAGAGAAATTTTACCAAATAATCTGCCCAACAAAAGTTTTTGGAACCCTTTTCTAATAAGGTAAGCTTCCAAAGCTCCTTTCTTCAGCTGGTGCGCAGGAACGCACTTTCATTTTCCCCTTACTAGTAAAGGGGGTTTTCTAAATAGAGATATCCTGCCAGCAGTCTTCTCTTCCTATCACTTCACTTCGTTCGAGAAATCTGATCTCAACGGGCGGGGTGAAGGGGAAAGAAGGTATGGGTGGTCCGGGAACAACAACGAGAGAGGGCTCGTAGCCCCCCTTCTCGCTTCCCCACGCCTATTTGTTTCCCCAGCCTCAGAGAGATGTAGAACTCTTTTTTTTTTTTTTTAATGAATAGATAGAGCCATGATACATTCCGGAATATTGTAAAAAAGGTAAATAGACTCTTTTCGTCCCCTTTTCGATGTCTGCCTAGGACCTCTGTGAATGTTTTGGAATGGGGCTGCTCGCCTTTTGTAACAAGTAGACTCACGATACGGACTTTTTTTTTTAATGAATAGATAGAGCCATGATACATTCTGGAATATTGTAAAAAAGGTAAATAGACTCTTTTCGTCCCCTTTTCGATGTCTGCCTGAGGACCCTATGAATGTTTTGGAATGGGGCTGCTCGCCTTTTGTAACAAGTAGACTCATGATATGGACTAATAGATGTTCCTACTCTTACCCGTAAGTAAGATCTATTCATAGTTGGTCAGTCCCCCACGGCACGTCTTTTCTCTTTTCATGAATGTATCTCCCCCTCTGCTTATGTGAGTTTGACTCGCCTTTGACTATGCTTGCTTCTGACTCCCTATGAGCTCTTTTACAACCTGACTTTTTGGAGGGTCGGCGGGACATGGGAGCCTCAGCTCATGCATCGGTTTACCGAAATCACCTCTGCTCTCCCACTTCTTTCTATTCAAAAGGCGAGCAGCCCTTAAACAAAACAAAAGGCCCTCTGAGGGCTCTTCTTTATATATTACATAAGCCCTAAAGTAGGTAGCCCCGAAAGCTGAACTTAGCAACTTGCTAGGATTGGGGTTTGGCTTGCCCCTTTCACGTCGATTTCTGGTCCCCATCCCATGGCTTCAACATTTTCTTGGGATATTTCAAAGCTGGTGGATGGATTTCAGTTTGCTACAAGCTTTATCAAAAGTACTCTATTGAATTGTCTAACCTACGAGTCCTTTGTTTCATAATTTGTTTGTTTCCTTATGCAAATCTCTAATTTTTTATTTCCCCTATCGACTTCACGCAAGTAAAACCCTTTTTTTCTTTTTCTTTTTCTTTTTTTTGCTATTTTGTTGATTGAATTTGATGTTTTCTTTTTGTTGTATTTGGGTATCTCTAAATGAATTTTTAGGGTTATTTGGGCTTGCAATTTGGTGGGTTTTGCTAGGAGTTGTTTAATTCAATGGTTCTTACTTGGGTTGGCTTTGTTTCCTCATAAACTTTGTGAATTCTTGTCTTGAGGAAAGTCCGTGCCGCATAAGCAAAATCTTAAAATTTTCTATTTATTGGTCCCTCTCTATGATTTATCATTTGGACATTCTTTTAAATACTATTTTTCCATTTTTCCTCTGGCTACTAGGATTAATTTCATCTGATTTTGATGTCATGAATGGGAATTCAGTTTGATTAACCAAGGAACACTTAAATTATCTATTTAAATGGTCCTAGACTTTGTTTAATCCACTTTGACCATCTCTCTCTCTCTCATGTTATATTTACTAAGTTTTAGTTTAAACATATATTTCTTCATCTACACTTGAATAATTGTTTTTGCACACTGAATGATTCTCATTGATAGTCATATTTTAGTTAAAGACCGTCAAATGGAATCTATCTCCAAAAAGTTGAATAACAGCATTGTATTTCATAATATGTATCTTCTCTAGGTGCTGATTTCTTTAGAGGGCTTGCAGAAACTTCTGGTTTCGAATTGAATTATAGAAATTATTAGCAAAAAAATTGTGGGCATCCAATACATTGGTTTTACCCTTTTTGTCAGCTGGTTTTGTGGATTGGATAGCACTTGAAAGCATGGTCGGCATCGTCAGCAGTGAGGCTCTGTTCTCCATGTTCCATTTCTTCTTTTTCCCTCATGTCATATTTTATTTGCCTAATTATTTTTCTTTTTTCCCAGCTTTTTTTAATCACCGTCTAATAAAAGTGTCCCTATCAAAAAGTATCATTTAATTGGAAAGCTACCTAAGTTCACAAGGTTAGCTAACATCTGTAGACATGTGGAAAGAATTATATTTTGATAAAGTGACTATCCTATAGAATATTGGGTGTGACTCACACAGTAAAGTGAGGATGTAACGCTCTGAGTTTTAAGTGCACGAGATGCTGCTTCTTTACCTTTCCTCATTAAACACGGAAAGTTAACATCTGTATAAAATAAGTGTGGAAATTTTTTTCCTTTCTTTGTTTAAAATAAACAACATAATAAAAAATTTCATAAATACTTTCCAAAGTAACCATTGTCAAAGAATTAACAAATACTCAAACCATTGTCAAAATATTCAACTTTGAAAAATAGTAACAGTGTCCGTAAGAATAAACAGAGACATTAACCAATTAACATTTATTCATTTTCCTTTTTCTCAATTGCCATCCCGGTCGAGTCACTGCCAGCTCCAAGACCAGAAATGTTTTGAAATAAAGGGTGAGTTTTTTGAAGAAACACTCACTAGATTCTCGCGCACTAACTTTAAAACATGCAATACATATTACGCAATTTAAAGATATTCATACATGCAAATTATGTCATGGGCCTGTCTTAATACAAGCTAATTGTCTACGTATATGGGCCCATCAAAATGACAAGCTAAATCTATGGGCTCCCGATTAAGGTGAGCTTATTATGCGCATAATTTATATGTTCCCATAAATCACATACATAAATACATAATATGTAATTGCATCATACTTTTCATAAACGTGCGCATATAATTTTGAAAATAACTTTGAATAGGAAAACTACTTTAAATTGCTTTCCTTTATGAGTTCAAGCTAATTGGCAATCAATTATGCATCAAGTTATGCTCCTCGTCTAGCACATAAATAACTAAAGTTAGAAATTTTGAAAATATTTAAATCTACATAAAAGTATGGGGTTAAATCGTAAACTTTGAAAGTTTTAGGGTTAAAACAAAATTTTTCAAAACACTTGAGACTGAAATGGAGTTTTTCTAAAACATGATGGACTAAAATAGACAAAAATGAAAATTTGGCTGCTGACACTTGCTAACTAATATTTTCAGGGACTGAAATTTACTAAAAAGGAACTTTAGGGACTTATATAACGATAATAAAACTAAAATGACCAACTCAAAATTTTGAGATCGGAAGAGCACACGTCTGAATAAAACTGATTGAAACTTGTAGGACTAGAATTAAGAGGGGAAAAACCAATTAAAATCCCTGACATAATACATTTACCCCAACTTGAAATCGAAACACAGAGTGAAAGGGCGACGGGAGTTCAAGCTGTTGGGTCGATGGCTAGGTATGGTTTGACGGCAATGGAGGGCTGCAGTAAAGCAAAGCTTGAGGACAATGGCTGCACGTTGGGGTTCGACTTGGGCTCGCAATCAGTGGCCGAAGTTCATGTTCGGCGCAGATGGGTCGCAGGTTCAAAGGAGTGAGCTTGAGGGATTCGCGAATGGAGGTTCGAAGGTTGAGGTTCAATTGGGTTCTGGCGACGGGTCGCCCAACGTGAGATGCTAGTTTTTGGGGCTTTGAATTTTCTGGTTATGTTGATGGAGAAAATTCTAGTAGAAGGGTGGCTGGGTGGTAGTCCGGTAGTGGCACGGCGGCTACGGGCTTTCTGCTCTGTTCTCCCTTTTTTTCCCTTTTTGAAATGGGTATTGGTTGTGGAAGGGACGGTGGAATTGGCCGTTGAAAATGGGCTTGATGGTGGTTCGGGAGAAAGGCAGTCTGTCCGGGTGTCCAAGGTAGCGTGTGTGTACCTGATCGTGTATATGTTTCCCTGAATAAAAAAAACACTGGGTGTAGGTGTCTTAGTAGAAATGTATGAATGATGGACGGTTTTTGTGTATTTGTTGCTGTAAATGGTGAAATTTATGTGTAAATGTGCAGAGGATAGTTTGCTGTGATTAACTTGTGTGTGAGTATAGGGAACTTGCAATTTAATAATTGCTAGGAGTGTATGTACCGTTCTTGCTGGGTTTCTTTGCTTTGGTTGTGTTTTCGTGTATGCTATGCACTGTATTTATTTACAACAAAGGGGAGAGCCAGTACGTGGGAGATATTGGAGAAGATTAAGGGAAATCTGATTGGATTTCCTGCTGCAGAAAGAAAATTGGTAGTTTGCAACGTCTAAATCTGTTAGGAGCACAAGGTATCTGGTCTTTTCTCTTTTCAATGAGTGTCAAGACTGCTGAGTAGGTCATCAGGTTATGTTTGTGTTTGGCGTTCAGACTAAATTGGGCTAAGGTTTATTGGGCTAAAGATGACTTTAAAACAAAATGGACTTAAAAGTTTGGGCTTAATTAAAATAATTAAGAGGAAATTTAGGTCTGACACCTTTTTTTTCAATAAATTTCACATTTACCTACGTTTTGTTGGTTTTGCAGTTTTACACCTAACAATTGCATGTTTGCACCTATTTTTTTAAGGAGAAATTTTTAATATTTTTAATTTTTATTGGAGTTTTCAAATTATTTAATATATTAAAATCATTATCTAAACATGATCTTTATGTTCATTTTTAAATTATCACATAATATTCTATAGGTCAAGTGGTTGATATTGTGAGTATATTTTTGAATTTAAAATTTAAACATGTGCCCTATCCTGATTTAATATTTGTTGTTCTTTTATCTTTATATTATCTTTAGCTAAATTTTTTATTCACTTAGTTGATCATTATTAATTAATTATTAATTATCAAATAATTAGATTAAAAAATAAATTGGGGATATTTAATTCAGGTAGGAATCGTAAGAATAAGCAATTGGAAGGACTCCTTTTTGTGTTTGGGTCTTTCGAATGCTCTAGATTTTATTGTCTTCATCTTGTTAGCGGTAGGTCCGATTCTTGTGGTCGTTGCTGTCGATTTGTAAATGTGCGGTTTGGTGGACTTTAGTGTTCGCATCTTCATGGCGTCACGCAAGGGTGACAGGGGTGGAAGAAGGTCGAACCAAAGGAAAAATGGTCGGGGGCGTAATCAATGTTCTACAGGAAGGAATACTAGGTTCAAGGGTCAGAGGAAGAGGGTTGTAACTAAGATTTCCATTCCCATCCCAGAATGCTATACGGTTAGGTTGCCCTATGCTTCCAGGGACTGATTTTTGTTTCTGCACATTTTTTTGTTTTGTATTTTGGGGGGTTTGACGTGATGGGGTTCAATAAACGTTCATTGTTTGTTGTTGTCGGTTGTTTTCATTTTTCATTGTGCCAATTATGTCAATACTATTGGGGGGTTTGATGGCTTTGTTCTGTATTTGTATTGCTGGTTGCATGTTCATTGTTGCTTTTTTTCCTTCTTTATTATGTCAAATCTTAAGGATGGTACATTTTTTTGTTCGTTGGCTGTGGCTAGCTCTGGGGGTGTTTTTTGTTACGTGTAATATGTGGGGCTGCTTTGTGAAGTATTTAGTTTGGAAGAGCATAGTGGTCCCTGCTTCGTGAATTATCTAGTTTGGAAGAGCATAGTGGTCCCAAATAATCATTTTTAATTAGCACAAGTTGTCTAAACTACAATGATTATACCTGGCTAGCTTATGTCTGCTTATTCTCAATGCATCATGATTTTCTCAAGAATTCTTGTCTTCAACATTTCTAAAAGATAGCTCAATATAGTGAATTTTGACAATGATACATAAGAATTCTGAACATTAAAATCGACAAAGTAATTAGAATAATGAAGAATTGACATGCCTTGTCTTAAGTGGAAATTTTTCATTGATTGACATATAGAGGAAGTATTCAACTAATTTCCCTCCCTAGTAGAACTATTGTCAACCATGATTAGTACTGCTTAGAACAAAATTCTATCCGAGAATCCTCATTTATATATGAGTTTGACCCAATACAGTATCGCAAACAATTATTACTAAGTGAATACCTAATCACACTCTTCTCACATTTAACAGCCAACCAACCAGATGTGCTTTATTATTGAACTCTACACATAATTGACTCCAAATTCTGCTTTATGACACTAATATAAAATGTAAGTTCCATTGCATCCATTGAATGCACATATCCTTTAGTCATTGCACAATGTAAAGGAGTAAAACAAAAGATTCACCAGAAAATTTGAAAAAGGTACTTGAAAATTAATTAGCACACGTTGAGAAGAGTATAGTGATCCCAAATAATCAATTCAAAAGATTTTAAGTTATCCATGGGTAAGCTTATGGGTTAAATTGACAGAATGTAATATCCATCATTAGTCCTTGCAGTGGTTGATATTATATGTGAAATCATTATAATTTCACCTCTTGAGTTGAAGGGATTTTGGCTTTCTTCTTTTTATTTGGTGCATTGGAAATTTACCACGATATGATACAACTGTCGGTTCGTTGGTGTGATACATCATGGAGATGATACATCAACTTGAGTGGGGTACTTGATATATTCTACGAGCATATCAACTTTGTGATTTCTAACACTAAACTGCATTTCCCATGTCACTATAGCCCTCCCTTTGCCTTAGTGTTTAAGTAATGCAGTATTGATTTGTTTCTATCTCTTTTTAATAAGTTGGTGAGTACTTTTTGCCGAAGGAATGTTGGTATACAGGGAAAATCAGTGTACTTCCGATCTGAAATTAATTTTCAAATAATTAATTATAGTCAAACAGGGATCTTCCAATTGTACTCAACAGTTATATATACTTGTACTTGAGTTCATAAATTATTTTTCTTAAATTAAATGCGTAATTATAGTATAATACACTGAATAAGAATGAATTTTTAGTATTTCAATAACTTATATATTATTATAAGTTAAATAGTGCATACTTCAACTTGTATATCACTGCACAGACAGGATGATACGCTATAAAACCACTTAGGGGGTACAAAATCTTCTTAAATCCCAAGTAAAAGAAAACATATTCTATTATATTTTAAAAATTTCAAATAATTAAACAATATATTGTTTCACTCTAATAGTTTTTTGAATAGGAAACGAGACATTTACTATAAACAGTAGTATGTAACTATGTGAAAATATCACCTGAATCATAAAAAATATATAGGATTAGGGGTTTTGGCATGTGGTTCTACAGTTTTTTGATAGTATAATTATATATTTAAGAAACTCTATATATGTGGTCTGTGGTCCTTATCAAGAAACTTTCTCTCTATATATATATATATATATTCTCTCCCCTCTTGAAATTAACTGTTTTTCCCTATCTGTCACTGTTACACTATCCTTGAACGGAACAGAATTTAACTATAAAATTCAACCCCTGACACAAGAACTCATAACTTTTACTTCATATTAATTTCTTCAGACATCCTTAATTTCAGCTAACTGGACTGCTGGGATTATGTTTATTTCTGCTATGTGTGGATCCAAAGTTCTCTTTTTTCTGTTCTTCTTCTTATATGGAATCCCTTTGGGCTTTGCATGACTCTTCTTTACTTTGCTGAAGTACATCCGAATGGATCTATGGGATTTTTAACATGATGTGTTGCAACTGCCAATTCGTTGTAGTGATATGACATGAAGATGTTCCGTTTACTTGAGGGGGGTTGTTGTTATGTTCTACAAACATGATAAGTTCATGATTTCTAACACTAAGCAGCGTTCTAGGAACTCTAATAGTTTTTTGAATAGGAAATGAGGCATTGACTATAAATAGTAGTATATAACTATATGAAAATATCTTCTGATTCATAAAAAATATACAGAATTAGGGGTTTTGGAGATCGGAAGAGCGTCTAGGGTTTTTTGACAGTATAATTATATATTTAAGAAACTATATATATTCTCCCCCCTTGAAATTAACTGTTTTTCCTCTACTTGTCACTGTTACACTATTCTTAATCTCGAACAGAATTTATCTATAAAATCCAATCCCAGACACAAGAACTCATAACTTTTACTTACCATATTAACTTCTTCAGGGGTCCTTAAACTTAGCTAGCTAGTTTGCTGGGATCCATGTTTATTTGTACTATGTGTGGATTCAAAGTTCTCTTTTTTCAGATTCTCCTTCTTGTATGGAATCCGTTTGGGCTTTGCATGATACTCCTTTACTTTGCTCAAGTACATCTGATTGGATCTATAGGATTTTTACCATGGTGTGTTACAGCTGCTAATTCGTAGGTGTGATATGACATGGAGATGTTCTGTTTACTTAAAGGGGGTAGTTGTTACGTTCTACAAACATGTCAAGTTCATGATTTCTAAACTAAGCAGCATTTTCCATGTTAAGTTCATGATGTTTCGTGTTTTACATATGTTACTACAATTGTTGTAATGTAACGTCTTAAGTGGTGCAATACTGATTAGTTTCTGTCTTGTTTGAATAGGTTGGTGAGTATTTTTTGCCGAAGGAACTTTGGTATAAGGGGAAAATCAGTGTCAAGACTGATGGCCATGTCTTTTCAACATTAAAGAGGGTTTTCACAGCATCTCAGTTGGAGTTATTTTGCAAATCATGTTTTGGATATCTGTTGGATGTTCAAGATTTTGACCTAAATGCGTAGTTGATTCATCAAGTACTCATTTGGGAGATAAAGCGTGATGAAGCTAATGCTATGTGGTTTGACTTCAATGGCGAATTGGTACGTTTTTCGCTTGAACAATTCTGCCTAATATCTGGGATAGATCATGTGTAGACGAAGGCAGTCGTGCTCAATATTGTGGCAAGTTCAACAAATTAAAACTGTTGCACAAAGTACTCCTGTGTTGATCAAGATGCCATTACAGAGGTATTCACTGGAAAGGTTGTGAAGGACGAACGGGATCAGGTGAATATTGGGATTTTGCTTATGCTGACATCCTACATGTACACATGTCACTACCATAAGTCAGTAGAGGATTCTTTAATGGTCCTGGTGGATTCAGAGGATAGGGATAGATATCCTTGGGGGTTGGAAATTTTTAATTTCTTGTTGGAAAAATTAAAAGCTGGGCTACGTAATAAGTCTGCATCACAAGAGGGTAATGCAAGGCCAACTATAGGCTATATAGATTGAATGGATTTCTGCTCGCATTCCAAATATGGATATACGAGACTTTCCCTGCATTACAAGGCCTTTACTGTACGAAGGTTGGATCCCAGTATCCCAAATCTTGAACTGGTCTTCATCTGTGCTAGGGTTAAAGCTGAAGGTCGATCCTAAGATAGATTTCTTTAGTATGCCTAAGGTGAGTAACAGTAATACCATACTATTTATGTTGTTCGAACATTATTGTTAGGTATACTGCCATTCGATGGCACCACTAATGTTTTCACTTTCTTATTTTATGTTTTCTGTAGATCTGTGTGCATGTAGTACAGCCTAACTCAGTTGAGATGGTTATGCCATATGCCAAGGCTTTGTACGAGGATTGCGCCCCAGAACATCATGTGTATAGTGTTGGCAAAGAGAAGGGGTTTCCTGACAATGTAAGCAAGGGTTTGTGGATTCTCTCTAGTCCTTCCCATCTTATCTAGCGTGTCACAATTCTCTTTGATGCTATTCTTCGTATTATTTTTGGCTGGATGTTCGATTGCAGGACACTGCAGGTGGGAAGGCTGACAAGTGTCATGGTAGAGTGCGGGAGTTGAAGCAATTCTCTAGAAAAGTACTAATATCAAGTTGTGATCAGAGTTGTATACCGTCCACTATTAAACGCCCTACTCTTTATGATCTGCCAACCTCCTATGTTGTGGACAAAAACCGGCCAGTTGCAGTGTTACAAACTCATACTCATCTGGTACATGAACAACCATCGACCACATTGGGTCCAATGAAAAAAGCTTACTAGTGACCTTTTCCATGCTTTTTACATCCTTATTATTTATCTCTTGTGTTTATGGTATGAAATCTTACTTCTTCCAAACTCGATACAGCATATTGATTCAAGCACTTCTACTCCTCATCGAATGGTCTTTTCAGTGATAGAGAAATGATCATTACAGAGGTACAGGACCGAACTCAACCAGTACGAGAGCGGCGAATGACGAGATCAAATGCGAACAAAACAGTGGTCAGCATCTCTTTTCCTTTTGTTTATCTATTTACATCTATTCCCGTGTATGTAGCATGACATATCTAGTTTTGATTTCTTTGATATAGCAATCGATGCTGACTCACCTTCCTTCTACATGTTGTCCTCTGCCAGTGGAGCTCGTGTGACCAGATCGAATGCAATGAAACAGGTCCCTCATCTTTCTCACTGTTTTATTATTTTCTTCAAGTTCTTAGCCCATGAGAGATTTATCGAGTTAAATGGTGATACAGCCAGTTGATGCAAGCATGTCTACTGCTCAGCTGGTCCATTCGACCTTGGTGAAAGCCCCACTATTTACGGACGGAGATGCTCAAACTAAATCAATACGAGAACGACCAGTGACAAGATCTATTGCATCAAGAACAGCTGTTAGCATTCTTTTTCAATTTGATGTTCCATTTATAAGTTTTCTCATGTATCACCCTTTTAGTCCTTTATTGGATTTTTTTAAGACAGCTGGTTGTGCCCAAAACAACTACGCCTACTCAGATGGCCACTCAGGGTGTGGGTTCAGTCTCTAGATCAAATTCAATGAAGAAGGTTTCTAGGCACTCGTGCCATCTCTTTCTCTATACTATTTTTAGCTGTTCTTCCGGTGGTTCTAAGGCTAGAACCTTCATTGTTTGTGTTTGGTACATGCTGTGGATTTGACTACAAGTACTCGTGCTCACCCAGTTAATCTGGCTATGGTTAGCAGCAGGGAGATGGGCTAGTTGTCTATTGATGGTCAGATGTTGCCCTGTTGTGTTGGTTTTCAAAATCTCCAAGTTGACTCTCCAGTTATGGGGTTACAGACTCAACTTTAGTCAGGGCGAAAGCAGCATTGTACTGGTCCTAGTGCAACGAAAGAACTTCAGTTCTCTAATACAGATGTAATTACTAATCTTCTTCACATGGGTTTTATCCATTTATTCCTTTATTTTGTTATCCGGATTTGAATCCCTTTAGTATTTCCCAATGTCTTGTTATTCTGGATCTTTTGTATTGGTAGCGCACATTGTGCTTGCGACATAAATTTTTGTTTCAAATGTATATAGGCTGAGGGTCTAGCAAACCCTCACCAAGTCCAGGATCTATCAGAATGTAACGCCAATCAAAGTGTTCAGGTTTTTCTCTTTATACACTACCATCATTTGTTATGTTTCCTCTTCCGTTTTCATTTTTTAGCTTTTGGTTGTTCTGCCTTGGTTCTCATAAATTATTACATTATATGATGTGTTCCTCTATGGTTTTAGAAGTGGCTTGGTAGCCTTGATGACATCGAGGCAAAGGAGAAGAAGCTTAAAGAAGACTTAGTTAACTTCCAAGAATTTACGGCGGAGAAATTTGAAGAACACCATGAAACAATCCTAAGTGTTATTGAGAGATATCAATAGATGATGAAAAGGGCTGAAAAGACTTGAAAGTAAAAACCCCTTCCCGTGACAAGGTATAAATGTCTCTTCCGATCTCCTGGTTCAGCACAAATTTGTGATATTGTCCATTTGTTTCCTGGTTTAATGTGCTCTCTTGTTGGGTGTAGCAGCCCCTTGCAAGTAAAAGTATTAGGTTGTCTGGGAATGATAATCAATGTTTGATTGAGAAGATACCGGAGGTACCAAGATCTGCATTGGGAACGTATTTGGTTCATTGTTGAATAATCTAATTCCAATTGGTAGTTGCTACATTCTTCTAGACTTACTTCTCTTTTCCCCCATACTTCTTTCCATTATTTGGTTGATATTATATATGTGTGCAACGTAGAACTCCCAGATAGTTCTTGGCACGTCATTGCCCAAGGAGGGGGATCAAAGTTCTGAGGCATCACAACTCCAGGATCCTCATGACTTAGATTTGGATTTTGACACCCCCAATTTTGACATGGTAAGTGTGGTTTCTTTGTGTTGATAGTCACCATAAATTTTAGCTCATCTCATAAGTAATTTCCATGATTATCTTTGCTACTGGTATCTTATATTGGAGTAGATTACGTCACAAGGGGATGAAATTGTACGGCCGGACCAAATGCGACGTCCCTATGTTACGGGTTCAATATCAGAGCATTCGGAGGATGGGGTGTTTGGTCAGTCAGGAAAGAAATGAAAACAAGCAAGCAACATTAGGACTCCACATTCGTCCCCTCTACTTCTTGATGATGTTCAAGTAACCCGGAAGCTCCTGAAAAAAGTGGATGACACGATTGAGCATTTCAAGAGTTCAGAGGGGAAGCGTACTGTTAAGGTTCACTTCTTATGTTTTCTCTCTCCTTTTTCCTCTATCCTTTGTGGAATATGTCTTCATATGTACCTTACTGTGCATTTTGATGCCTATTCATTTTTGTTTTGATTAATGTTTTCTGTGCTCCATGTTTTGGCAGTCGTTTTCTAGTATGGATTTTTTTAGTCATTTATGCAAGCTCTTGTACTAATTACAACTGTGGTTTTTTCCCAGGAGTTTAGCCCTGTCCCGTTCTTTCTCGATACTCAGGTTACGCTTGAGGCCAAAACTCCTCAGGCAACAACTCTCGGCTGGTTTCTTTGGTCTCCATATATGCAGTTAGGTTCTTCAGATTTGAAAACAAAAGATGAGGTCCACCATATATCATTTGACTATTTCTTGTGCCTTGATCTACCCAAGATTGGTGTTGTTGATGCATTTGAGTCTTGGATGTCATTGAGCCGTCCGCGCAAGTCAATGTTAGTTTTGATTTTCACCTGTGGCTGTGCTACTGTTAGCAATTTAAAATTCTGTTTTCCTGAATAGTATGACAATGTATTGGAAATTTGTGTATATTTATTGGTTTTCAACTTTTTTTGGCATTCGATTTATTTGTAGGAGTAGGAGGACAAGAAATTCTAACAGGGATATTGCTGACATTCATCCTTCGATGCATCTTGGTCCAATTAAGGTGGACAAGAGGCAGTGGTGGCATCACCTTCAAGAAGTTGGAATGGCTCTACATTCGACGATAACGATCTACTTTGTCTTCTTTGACTATTGCTTCTATCAAGCCATGGTTATTTGCTTACTCTATGTAATGCCATGTTTTATTACTTCCGGATTCATATGCTCATGAACGATGGTCATCATGTCAAGGCAACATCTACTGATTGTTACTTCAGTGTTGGGGCTAAGTACATCCACAATCTAAGGCAGAAGAGGGGTGGGGCGTGAAACCCATAAAACATGTAGTTGTACCCACTAGGTGAGCAGATCGACTACTCTTGTAACTGGGCTACTGTTGATTATGCGTTCATCTCTAGTTTCATGGAATCGCATTCACACTGGGTGTTGGGTATACTTGACATCCCTAACTGGTAACTACTGATTTACAATTCACGTAGGAGTGTGGGCAGGGACAGAATGGTTTTGGATGATGTTGAGCACATACGTTATGTAGTGCCAATGATTGTTCGGAATTCGGGTATTTTGTCTAGGCCTATTGTTCCGACTCCAATTACACGCTTTGTGGTGACTGATATTCCAGAACAGGAGAACGGGTATGTCATTCTTCTTGCTTATTACAATACACCTTTCTTAAGAAGCCTTACTTGGTTGTCTCTTAGTTGTTAGGATCAATACAATAATTTACTCTTTATACAGTTCTGGTGGTTTGAAATTTTAACATATATACGTTCGTTTTTGACAGAGATGATTGCGATATATTCATCATTAAGTATGTCGAGTACATTTATCAGAAGAAACTGTACGAGTTGGCTCAACCATTTGATACGGTGACTTGTCGAAAGAGCATGGCGGTTCAATTGTACAAGTTTGCAGCAGAGCAGCCTGAGACTAAGTTAAAGAAGTTCCTGACCTATTCTTCTTCATAGCTAACTTAAGTTCTGTTTTGGTAGGACTAAACATGGCTACATGATGTCTATTATGATAGTTTTGGATTTTAGTGTTGGGATACCCACTGATTGTTAGATATTTTCCCTTAGTACGGTTGTAGATCAGTTTATTTTTTTGTTTTGGATGCTTTTGATTATTAATCTATGGTTCTTATGACAATACCACAACTTATTTGCTAATAAAGGATTTAGTTCTTGATTACAATTGTTTGTGTCAATGGCTTTCTATATAGAGATCAAGTATGTGTTCTTGGGTTACATAACTATTTGGTGAGTGAAACTCTTCATTGTTTGGTTAGGTTGGGTCGATTGTTTTTGTTCATTGGCATTCATAGTTCTGTTACATTGTATTGTCAAACTTGTCTAGTTATCAATTGTTATTCTCGGGTGACTCAGTCATCTGGTTTGTTCAGCTGATACGTCGTGTTGCTGCTTACTTGCATATTCTCTATACTAGTATTTGCCTCCATTGTTTTGCTGAAGACATGTAATGCTCAATTTTAGTTTTCTTGTAGTCCTATACCTATATCAATATAGGTTTAAAGTCATATAATATGTCTGTTAGATTGAATTCCTTATAAGGTTTGTTATATACCGGTAGATCATTGTAATCTTGTTTATATTAACAGATAAAATCATCTGAACCTCCAAAATTGCTGTCAATGTATTATCAGTATGCAGGAATTTGTGAACCTTGTTTGGATGTGCCTTTTGATCTATTGTATCATTGATAATGTGAATGTGGCTACTTATTTACAAATGTTTCTCAAGCCAAGTAAAGTCACAAAACTATCCTTGTCCAGATTATTGGATGAAATTTCAGGAAACAACGAAGTATTTTGCGGTGTATGTCACATCTTAAAATGGGCAGTGTAGGCTGTCAAGATTCACATATTGCCAGGACAACCAATAAATGTGGATTTAGATCAGTATGCATGGTATATAACTATTGTTCTAGGGCTGGAAGTGCACCATTTTATAACTTTATTGAATCCCCAGTGAACTCTTTGACTATACTCTAGTTTTGTGGTTAAATTAAGTTAAAATATTGTACCCTATCTCTTGTAGAATGTCGCGAGCAGTACCATGTAACAGTCATGTCCTAATCTACATGTCTCACAAAACAACTAAAATTTGTTAATAATTTCTATTACAGGTCCTAGATGTTCTTCTTTTTATTTGGAGCACTTGAAATATGAGGCCCTTTCAGACGTCAATAGCAATGGGAGAACTCTTTTTCTTATTGAATACGCTTGGAACAACGGTGAGATCTAATTTGTAAGTTGTAAGAAAATGTTGTTATCTATTATGAGTTTGCTTATGCCTTTTGAAATTGGATTTAAAGTGCTTGAGTGTTTCTTAGGTTTCTATATTTCTAATACATATCAGTTCATACGTAAGAGAGTTCAACTCTATTGGTTTTTGTTGCTTAAGGTAGTTGGATTGCTTTTTGTAAAGTGCCTGCTGTGTGGCATGTTTCTTCCGCTCGATTGTTTCGATAAAGTTGTACTGCTATGTTACTATTATTGACATTATTGATGTTTGCTAATGGAAATAACTGACAGTTATAGAAGGTCTATCTAAGTAGGCATAGACTTTTATAGAAGGTCTCATAACTAATATATATCTGAGAGTTAGCTGCAACTGTTGGAATTAAAATTGAAATCATATAATTAACCCAGAATTGTAGTAACATGATTAAATATTCTACCCAAACAATAAACCTAAATGAAAACATCAACACAACTCATACTCATGCTCTAAATCTCTAAAATGTCCATGTAGTTATGAACTTATTCCCTAATTAATACATAATCTTGCAAGGATTAAAATCAGAAGGTGTCTGGAACATTTTAATATGCTCTAGTTTATTCCATCCATTGGGTTGTCTTCTTTCATGCGTCATCAGAAATCATGCTTTCATCTACTGCACTCATCAATTCATCATCATCTACATTCCCATCCAGACTTACCTACTAAGCTTGATATCGTTTCCTCTTCTTTGATGGTATTTGTTCCTAATGGGTGTGGTGTTCGGCATTTCCTGGTTGTATGGCCGTACGCGTTGCACCTTGAACGTCTAGGTGCTGCACTGTTCTCCACTGATGATTTGTACCTAGACTCTTTTGGCCTTTCTGGTCCTTTCCCGTTCAATGGCGGAAGTACCATCATATTTTCAATTTCAGGAGGAACAGCCCAATTTTTTTTTCTCACCCACAGGACAAATGACAGATATGCACCGACACTATTTGAAACTTTAAAGTAGTCTGAACAGTAATCATCTATATTCAAGTGTCCTGTATCGATCACAGCAACCGCATGAGAACATCGCATCTCGTCTACTTCAAACCTCTTACATGTGCATGTTTTCTCCTCCAGGTCTACTATGTATGATATGGCACCACGGTTAACTTGATATTTCATTGAATTAATAGGTTGTACCTTGCATATAAGAAAGTGTGTTTTGTTAAAAAGTCTTGCTACACACACTGTTTGATATGTAAAAGTATATCATTTTATGAATTTAATGGTGTCTAACCTGCATTCTGCGCCCCCTTCATTTGGTTTCTCTCAGTGTTTCTTGATATGTGTTTGTGAGTGTTGTGAACATTCCTTCAGCCTCCTTTCGGTTGTGGTTAAACCATTTTTGCACCATGGACCGTATACATTCAAATAGAGCCTCAATTGGGAAGTTCTTAGCATTTCTGGTGACTGAGTTCACTGATTCAACTACATTTGATGTCATGGTTGAATGTCTATTCACTTTTTGGCAAGCCCTTGACTATCTGTGATAACCAGCCTTCCTCTGTTTAAAGTAATAGTTTATAATCATCGTATTTATAATTCTAGCATAATATACAATTATTAAAGACAGACTAAGAGATTGTTAGTGTAATACTAGATATTTGCAGATATCTTCATGTATATTGCTCATATGGAGATTGAATTCATGGATAGTGTAAGCCCGTGTAAGCCCGAGCAACTACACTGAAATGCACTTGTACACCCTTTACCTTTTTCCTGAATTGTAGTTTGACATTCTTCAACAAATGATATGAACAAGCTACATGTGATGCTGTTGGGAAGATTTTCTCAGCTGTACTTGCAATACTACAGTGTCGGTTTGAAACTATATATAAGTCTTGCCGTTCTCCATATGCATCTTTTAATCTACTCAGAAACCATCCCCAGGATTTCTCATTTTCATTATCCCCAACTCCGTAAGCTAAAATGTATATATGATTGTTGGCATCCTGTGTGCATGCTGTAAAAAGGGTACCACAATATATACTACTCAAATATGTAGCATCTATAACTACGAGAGCCTTGCAATATAACCAACCCTGAATAGAAGCCCCCAGTGCAACAAAACAGTACAGAAATCTGTTGTCATCATCCGTTTCAATTTTTGTTATAGTCCCAGGATTTTTTACCTTAAGTGGATACAAGTATGAAGGCAGAATCTTGTATGACTCTGTTGCTTCACCTCTAATCATCTTCAATGCTTGTTCCTGTGCACAATGTGCTTTATTGTAGCTAATCTTTACTTCATAGAGGTTTAACATATCTGCAATGATATCAGTAGGGGTGTAGATGGTTCGCGAGTTTATGAATTTGTATTTGATGCAATGGGCAGCAAGTAGTTGAGTAGCATTCTTGTGTTCACTAGATGAAAGATCAACTAAACAGCAGTGCTTCTCCTTGATTTTTTTGATTTTGAACATTGTTGTCTCTGGAATTTGTGTTGCTCGTAAGCTCCATTTGCAGTAAGTCCCGTCACACTTCACATGGTACTTCTTTGCGTCAAATTTATAGGTACTGAACTCGTATCCTTCTTTTATTGCATTTAGTGCCAAGCTCATTGCAAGGATAGTTTTTGTCTTATACGTTTGCACACTAGCACCGTCAATCTCTTCTATCAAGGTGAAAGTTTTTGTATTTTCATCAGCTGGAGGTAGGTTCAACCCACTGCATATTTCAGCTGCAAGATCCTCGTAGTTGGTAGCATTGGTATCATTTGTCCAATATGGTAGCCGGGAGCAGCACACAATCTTCTGTTTGTAGGCATTATTTACATGCAGTGCGCTGAACCTTTCATTGTTGTCTACAACATTGTGGTCAGGCTGGTCTCTTGTTGATTGAGTGTACTTCACATACAGAGGGTAGTGTGTAAATCCCTTCTCCAATTGTTTTGCTGCATATAAAACTCTAGAGAAGAATCACCAATGATTTGCAACAAGGGTCCAGAAGTTTCAAGCCTATATTTCACTTCAAAAAAGTGGTCGGTTGATCGGATGTTCAACACGTTGTTGATGCGTTCAATCAAGTCACAATAAGAGCAGTTCGGGGGAATCAAGATTCCAACAACATTGTAATCAATGTAGTTTCCTGTAGTGTCCCATGAGCTACCATAGTAAATCATCACGCAACTGTTTTGAGTCTCTCTAGTCATGTTGTAATCAAAATCCAGAACAATTACACATGTTAACCATTGTTAACATCTTAACTCATGAGATTATTATTTAATTTGTCAATGCTTGTACAGTGGCTATCAAATTGACGTCCACAATATGTTTTTGCTACCATTTGTTTTTTTGAAGCTATGGTATAGAATAATGTATTTCCATTTGCAGAAAAATGTTTCTACTTCCGTTTGTATATTTTGGCCTAGAATTCAGAGTCTGCTTATTGTATATGTTCCATATGCTTCATTTTAGATGTTCACAATGCTTATGAAACATGAAATGCCATACTGATTATCAAAAATGGTGGCAGGTTCATATTGTCACATTCTGAGAAGTTGAAGGATCTATAGGCAGTGTAGGGTGGGTTTCCACATTTTCTGTTTAGTGGAATTGAAATGGAACATGGAATTAATCAATAACACATGAAACATGGAGTTCTCCAACAAAAATGGAATCTAATTAATAATGGCATACGTGGGATGTTGAAGGAGTACTAGGTATTTTTGTAAAGGGGACTCCAAAGGTGTCTTGTTTATCAGAATTTTCAATTCTGATGTAGCTAATGCCTATATATATACTTGAATTGTTAGAGGATATTCAAATTTTGTTGGATGATGTTTTAAGATATTAACCATTGTGATTCAAATTCTTTCTTTTGGATGATGTTTTGTGATCCTAGCCAACTTGATTCTGTGTATTTGAATTATCTAGATTATTGTTGGCTTAATTAATAATTGTAATTTTTTATTTTTAATTTTTGATGTCTAATTTTTATTCCATAAATATGCTGCTTATTTATGATAATGAAAGGTGTATTTATGCTATTTTTCCATTTTGTGGTGTATTGTTGAGTGTGTAGCCAGTTTTTGACCCTTTTACCGAAAGTCCCCATAATTAAGACAGCTTGGATAAAAGAAATATGACTTGGGCGTCAAGTGAATTAAAGTTTTGGCCTTAAAATTATGGGTTTTAAAAACTATTTATTTATAAAACTTTACTATATGGGCCGAGCTAAAGAATTTAATTGGATATCGGCCTTAATAATTAATTGACCAGAATTTGAAATTCAGAATTAAAAATCCAATTGACTGTAAACTCGGGTTTTTCTTTAAAATAAAATTTGATGAATGACCCAAATTCTATTAAGTGTTTATCATGACCGACTATGAAATAATGGATTAGGGTGGTAGCGACAAGCTAAAATTCTTTTAAAACCTTTTGAAATAGAAATTTTCAATTAAGAAAAATTTTCGTCGCTACAGAGGATGCAGTTGCAGTAGTGGTGGAGTCTATGCTTATTGATTTAGATTATGCATTAGATTTTTTTTTTAATTATGGTCTTCAAGCAATTTTGATCAGTCTGCAGTACAGCTAACAAGGTTTTATTTTTTTCTACCCCATATGATTTTCATATGGACCATTTTGTTGTGAGTTTACAAATACATGGCAACTCAAATTCTTATCCTATGATGGGCGGCTTGGAAACTTGATTGTCTTCTTGTGGTTATAAATATACTTGGAAATGTGTTTAGGGGATTGTATGGCAGAGAAAACTACTCCAAAAGATTTACCTAACAAAAAAAAAAAAATTGTAGACTCTCTTGCTAACATACAGATTCTAATGCAATACTTTCTTCTTCCTCTTTTATTTTCTTTCCTTCACATTTTTTAGTTTTGTTCACAAAATCTTAATACTATATGGTCAGCTTTCTTCCCAGTTGACATGCAAATAAGGATTTTGACCAAATAGCTTATTTTTCTTTGATGTGTGTGTATGTATATAGCCTTCACACGTGAAGAGTATATGATTCTTCTTCTTCTTCTTTAATTTTCTTTCCTTCACATTCCCAATTTTCTTCACAAAATGCCAAGGCTATATGGTAAGCTTTCTTCCTAATGTAAATGTAAATAAGATTTTTCACTAAACACACTATTTTTGTTCTTTCATTTTTTTCTTCCTCATTCTCTTCTTCCTCATCTATTTTTCTTCTCTTTATCTGTACTTTCCATAGATGTAAAAATATAGACAATAAATTTCCTAAATGACAAAGTTTTGAAGTGTATATCATTTTAATTTTTTAAGATTCTATGACATATATTATGCTTTACTATTATTACTAACAGATTTTTTTTAATATCTATTTTATGCATGCACACATCAAACATGCATTAGGATAACACAGTCAAAGGTATCTTGTGGGATATCAACATTCAACTATTTGAAAGTGACCTTATAGCGGGAAAAATTTATTTTATATCATATGCATGGGTAAAATATGTAAGTGATCGGTACAAAAAAAGGACAAGGAAATTGAATGGGTTATATCTGGCCCAACTAAAGTTCTAGACATTGATAAAAATCACTACAAGATGTTATTTTCAACATTCAAGTTCACATCATTTGCTACCATCCATAACCATATGGACCAAAAAGACTTTTCTGTAAGAATTGTCTAACGTCTATAATTAATAACTTCACTAACAATAGTTTACATTGTATCATATCATACAACAAAGGCAGCGATGGATGAAATCACAGGAGAGCTTGAGAGATGCTGACAGGGAATCATGGATTGGAAATCAGAAATTGCAATGAGAGAGAGTGGAAAATTTGAAGGGTTGTTTTGGCAATTCTTCCATCCATGTGGATCTGACTAGACAGATCTTGTTCTAAATTAGGAACCAGATTTGTCTTTGTAGAAAGACATGAATACATTTTTTTTATGTCTAAATAACAATTTTCTTAACATTGTTTAACATGGAATTGTTACTTTCAACCAAATCTGATACGATACGATATGATAGATACCGGAACTCGATGGAGTCGCACAATTTCTTTGATATAAATCTGGGCAAGCTGATCCAAGTGGAGACTCATACAAACTGATAAGAAATGGGTGGATTTTATAAGTCAGTCTACAATAATCCAAATGGCGTCATGCCTACTAGCCGATCTGGGAAGACCCACTACGAAATCCATAGAAATCTTTTCCCATTTCCACTCTGGAATTTCCAAAGGATTTAGCAACCCTGACGGTCGATGATGCTCAGCTTTCACTTGCTGACACACTAGGCATTTGGCAACAAACTTGGCGATACTTCCTTTCATGTTTCTCCACCAGAAGGTTTTGCATAAGTCCCTGTACATTTTGGTACCGCCTGGGTGTGGCACGTTTGGGGTGGAATGAGCTTCGGTCAAAATCTCATCCCAGAGCTCATTGTTTCTGGGCATGCATAGGCAGCCATTGAATATCAGAGCGCCATCGGAGGAGATTTCAAACCCCTTCTTCTTTCATATTCCGACCCTAACTCTTATCTTTTCTAGGAATGTGTCATCTTTCTGTGCCAGAACAACTCTATTTCTTAAGTCCAGTTTGACCGTCAAACTAGCAATCGCTGTCGATCCCGGTCTCTATGGCAACTACATCTGATCCTCGACTTCTAAAAATCCTTAATCAAGTTGTCCTGGACTGTACCGAATGCTGATAGCTGACCTATGTTTTTCTTGCTCATGGCATCTGCGACGACGTTAGCCTTACCTAGATGGTATAGGGTTTCACAGTCATAATCCTTGACTAGTTCCAACAGATCTTCTCTACCTCATGTTTAGCTCCGTCTAAGTGAAGAAGTACTTGAGGCTCTTATGGTCAGTATAAATCTTGCATTTACTCCCATATAAGTAGTGACGCCAGATCTTTAGAGCATGCACTACAGTGGCGAGTTTGAGATCATAGGTCCAAAGTTCAGCTTATGAACTTATGAAACTTTCTCAAATGGTAAGTTATTCGATCATGTTCACTTCATCGCATTCTTTTCTACAAAACTGTTCACTGAAATCTTCACAGAACAAACAGGTTGAAGAAAATGTTAGAATGGCTTTGGATAACGAATTATATCAAAGCAAATGAAGTCAAGCAAAATCCACTCGGACAAGGGAAAATCATTATGTCACAATCATCCACATCAACTTACAAATATAAAGTTGTTTTCTTTTAGAGTTCTGCACCACAACTAGACACAGAAAACAACACAACCGCTGAAACTCTCGTACCTGAATCAAGTGATAGCTTCAGTCACACTAAAGGTTTGAGCTCATCACCAACAACAAAAAGATTGCTCTTCCAACTTGCAAAATCCATATCTCCAACCAAGAAGAAGTTGCTAAGTAAGATCGATTAAAAATCTTCATCATCTTATTTTGTTATCAAACCAAAATACCTTTGGTCCCTTTATTGTGCTTTCTTTTGTTCTATATAACTCACAACAGCTAAAATTTGTCATACCTGAATCAAGTAACAGCTTAGTCATGCCAAAAGGTATCTTTATTTTGCTTCTTTTTGTTCTATATGACACTCCATGTATCTTATAGTTTCACTTCTTTAAGCAATGACAAACTACCATTTTCTTTATGATTACTTTTCTTTTTTATCTTATTTTGTTGGAACTTACTGGTTTAGTTTCCAATTTTAAGTTGATGCTTTGGTTTAGAATATCCTCATTTAAAATTTTTTTGAAGTACAATTACAATTCAAGATCGGCAGTACAAATACATATAGATATATAACCTTTTGAAATACAGGGCACAGAATTCAATAATACAAACCCCTATACAGGGAACTATAAGAAATCAAAATCCTATACAGGAAACTATAAACTACATATAAGATGTAGACAAACCCTCACATGGGGGGAATCGAGCCTGGGACCTCTATGTCCCAGGGCCTCAACCTTAGCCTCCTAACCAAATGGCCTAAGGCCTCGTTGGCTACTCATTTTAACTTATATATTATGTAATTATGAAGTTCAAAATTACAATGTAAAGCAAATAGTTTTGATTTGACTCCATGTGGTGTTTTCAATTAAATTGATTTCACGGAATATGCATTTGTTGATGCTCCCGTATGAACCTTTCTTTGTATTCAATTTGGTAGGGATACATATGGCCTTTGTGGCAAATTGTCATGTCACATTCTACAAAAATACTAGCAAAAAGGCATCAGTTGATCATGATCCTGGTGAAAAATTTCCTGTTAAAGATTGTAGTTTCATATCAAGTATCAATTAAGTAGAAGAAACCCAAGTATTTATTTGACATACTGTTATTATATTGTTAATGTTGAGTATTAAGTGCTGAGTTATTGTTCACATTGTATAACAATATCTATGCAGATTTGAACTAAATATGAAAAGTAATGTGTGCATCGCTTGTACATTAACTAGTAAAAATAAATAAAACTGAAAATCACATACAATTGTCGAAAAAGTACTTGACCCGTTTTATCCCAAATCTCATCTATGTTTGCTTGGCTATATAATTCAGCTTCATATGCCTATAACAATCCAAAATAAATATTACTTCATTAATAATAAATATGCATGATTAGATAATTCTTGGTTTTTGAAAAATTTTTACACCTTGTCAAGCATTTCTGAGTTAACAGAATGTAGTGTGACTACGTTCTATATGCCCTAAAGTTTCATTATATATGTACAAGCCAAATAATCTCAAACTTACACATAAATATATAGCAACGAGGTCGTAAAAGTCAGCAAAGGTTAAAGGTCAACAAAGGTCAACAGGTATAGGGTCTTGGAAGCAGGTCTTAAGCACCTCACCTAACCCAACGACCTGGCGATCTGGCGACCTAGTGACTAGAAGACCTAGAAACCTGATTCAGCGACTTTGAGGGCGAATATCTATTCCAGCGCTCTGCGGTCCAAAGTGTCTGGGTGCTGAGACAATGAGCTTGTAGCACCCAGACGTGACGCCACGACCTAGCGAGCAAGCCAACTGGACAACAACATGAGAACCCACATGGGAAATCTTATCACTTTCGGTTGATGGGACTCTAGCATTAAATGCGAAATGGTGATTAACCTCCCCATGCATGGCTTGAGCAGCCATTAGTCAAAAAGCGACGGATTAATATCAGCCAACTTGACACTTATGTCATTCTTGTGGGTCCGGCATTAAAAAGAGGCAAACAGAAAGGAAAAGAAGTTCGACACCCACATCTCACTCTTCTTGTCTTCAATACATTTATAGTCTTCCATTTATTACAAATATTCCTTGTATTTTTAGATGTACTGCTTATATCGATTCAAATATGAATTTTCCACGAATATAAATCTTGTTTGTTGGGTCAAAAGCTAAATTTGGCATCAACAACTTGGGGCCGTCTGGGGGAAAAATTACAAAAGCTATGTAAAACAAATATCCAATGAAATCTAACCTTTGGTAGAAGGAAATGAGTGGAAGACGCTCTGAGAGTCAAAAGACAAGAATTGGGAACGTCGGGATGCCTCTTGGATTCCATAAAAACCGAGGCACTGCAAGTACCGGCCCATCACGACTGGCAGTAGTAATAGAAATAGAAACCCTCCGGTGACAGGTGGAGGCCCTCACTGAAGAAGCCTGAGGGTTACAACAACACAACCCACCAACTTCCCAACAACGCACAATAGAATCCCCTCATGGCGACTCCTCTTAGCTTGCTGAACATATCAAAAGATGTCCAGTAAGGGTGAAAGCACAGGTAGAGGCCCCCCACTGAAGAAGTCCGGTGGTTACAACAACACAACCTGCTAACTTTCCAACAAACCACAATAGAATCCCCTCGTGGCGAATCCTCTTGGTGTGCTGAAAATATTAAAAGATCTCCAGGAAGGGTGAAACCTCAAAGGGAACACATCAGGAGGAGACTGAGCTTCACTTCAACTCAAAACTCCAGTCAACCAGTTTCTAACACGAAAGCTGCACCACCCCCTTTGAGAAATGCAGCTAGAAGTAGTGTGTTCACAAGGTTAGGGCCCTGTCCTCAGCAAGGTCCTAGACGCCCAAGGTTACCACAGCCTCTGCTACCAAGTGAGCATAGACAGAGGAGAAGAAGCCCGACGCCTACTTACTATGATAGCCATGTCTCCAGCTCACCTCTAGAGTCACTACGAGGCCAACGACCAGTCCCTAAGCAGATCCACGAGTTGGATGAGCTAAAGAAATGACTGAGCGACCTTGAGCTGAAACAGTACAAAGGAAAGGGAGTTGACGACCTATGGGGAAAGTCCTCTCCTTTCAACCCCTTCATCCACGAGGCCGTCATGCGATCCAAAATGAAGCTCCCTCATATAGGAACCTATTGCTGTGAGTCACCCCCAATCCCTCACCTTCACCGATATGTGTCTTGGATGGAGTTTTAGAATGCGATAGGAGCTATCATGTGCAAAGCATTTACACTTACTTCGGAAGGCGAAGTGTAGACTTGGTATAGCAAATTGACCGTGGGATCTGTGCACAGTTGGGAGCAGCTCTCCTCTGAGTTCGCGTCCTAGTTTATGGGGTCGAAAACCAGGGCCACCCCTACGGAGATGTTCGGAACAATCAAGCAAGAGAAATTAGAACCGCTCAAAAGCTATCTGGACCGCTTCAACAGACAGATCATGACCATGGAAAAAGTGGTAGACGAATCGCTTCTAATTGTAGTCAAATCGGGCCTTTACATAGATACTCGCTTTTGGTATGCCATGAGCGAAGATCCCCTGAGCACTTATAAAGAGCTTCTGATCTGGGCTGAGAAACACATTAGTGCCGAGGAGGCCATTGAAGGGACCTCGTGAGCTGAAAAACTTCTAAAGGATGAGAGGAAGGACCAAAAGGCAAAGAACGACCTGCGACGTGGCCAAAAGCCTTCCAGCTCGTTCAAGCCCTTCACCAAGCGCAACACCTCTGTTGAAAAAATCTTTAACATCCTACAGAATGATCTGATTCTGCCTAAGGCAAGGCCCTTAAAGAAACCGTTGAAGGAGGCTGACCAATCTAGGTGTTGTAAATACCATCGGAGTATGGGTCACAACACAGACGAATGTAGACATCTCAAACAAAATATCGAGAAGCTAATCGAACGGGGATACTTGAGTGAATATGTGGCAAATCACCAAGGCCAAGACCGACAAGCTCGTCCCCATGCAAACCTTAACGCCCAGCTCTCACGGAGCCAACCTCTAGCTTAAATCTGCGTACTTGTGAGAGAAGCGAGGTCTTGTGAGAAAAGCCTAGAATTGCTACCACCTGCACACGGCACAACTCTCTATCTCTCAATCTACCTCGTTCTGCTACTGCGATGAAGATGCCTACAGCGTGTTACACCCTCACATGGATGCTCTAGTCATCACTATGCCAGTTTCAGGTGTTAAACTTCACAATACCTTGGTGGACAATGGCAGCACCGTAAACATCATATCGAATATAGCAGAAGAGCCTAAGGCTTTACAGCACTAGGCTCCAGAGTTTTACTGGAGACTATGTAGAAGCTAAGGGTCAGATCAGTCCCCTTGTTAAACTAGGAGACGAACCCTGTAAGAGAAGAATAATGGCAGACTTCATTATAGTAGATGTACCTTTAAATCACAACGCCATCCTAGGCCGCCCAATTTTTTACGAGCTCAGAGCCGCGACCTCAATTTACCACTACGTCATAAAATTGACGTGAAGGTCGTGTAACATGGATTATGCTGAAGAAACTACTGCCTTATCGGAAGTTCATACACTCAACCCCAAAGTCAACGTGCTAAATTATCCTTTGCTTGGAGATTTGACACCCAAGTATCAGCTCGCGAAGCATGACGGTGGTAAAAAGTCTAGCAGAAGAAGATGTGGAAGGCAACCTCACTACAAAGACAAACTACAGGGAAAGCCATGCAAATGCCTTTGTCCAGCCCCTGAAGGAGAAGTATGCCCCTCTCCTCCAGTTGTGGAGGTCAAAAGCATAATACAAGTGAGAAACGCACAGGATACAGAGCCAACCCAGAAGGAAAAAGAGGGATGAAAGCCAGGTACCAACCCTAAATTTTGTACATTCTCCAAATTTTCCTAACAATTAATTTGAAAGACGAATGTTTATTTTCCTGATGTAACATCCCCCTCTTAATGCAAACACAAAGCAAATTCGCAATAGCCAAGTAAAAGGTCTGCGAACTAATTTAGAATAAGCTTCTAGCTAGCGACCTAACACTTGACCATGACTAGAACAAGCTTTTAGTCAGTGCTCAAGTAAACAGCTTCGCGCTCATGATTAGAACAAGTTTTTAGTCAGCGCACAAGTAAAAGGTCTGTGATCTATGCTAAAACAAGCTTCTAACTAGCGACCTAACACTTGACCATGACTAGAACAAGCTCGTAGTAAGCGCTAAAGTAAAAGGTTTCACGCTCAAAGCTCGAACAAACTCCATGCTTAGCAATCCAACCCTTGGGGGCAAGTTGCCAAAAGTCCTAACTTGAAGAAATCATACCAAACTGCTAGTCAGAGGGGTCCACACTCAAACAAATCCTCGGCCTATTATGCCAACATGTTGGAGACTAGAGACCAGAATGAGCTTCTCGGTAAAGCGTCCCAACGCTTGGCGTAAGTTATATTTGGGTTCTTGGACAAATGGGCCTAAACGGAAATGAGTTCTCCACTAAATAGGAATGACATACCGTACATAGTTTTGATAGAACATAAACTAGCTAACTCTTAAAGAAATTTTCATTTTATTCATCAGTGATTACAAAAGGCAAAAGAAACTGAGGTACAAAAACTTTTAGGCTTAACCCTCAGAGGATGAGACTACGTTTTTCCCAGCCAAAACAATGGTCTCAACCCCTACAGTTGAAGCAGCGCCCTCAACTGGCTCTCTATAAGTAGAGGGATTCCCACTTCTTCTCTGAGAAGAGCTGGCACCTTGGCTGGGCAGGAGCTTTTGATTGAGATATGATCTCAACCTCTTCTTCTTCGTCAGAGCTCGCATAGCTGCACTCTTCTTTCATTTTGGCGACATGCTCTTTGAAGAAGGCTAGGTTGTACTCAGGACGCTTCCTAATGATCTCTCCAAGGATCTCCTTTGCTGTCTCATAGTACAGACCAGCGTTAGCGCTTTTGAACTCCTCAAAGGCCTTGTATTTTGCAACCAGATCTCAGTATCCAATGAGCTCGCTGACAGCAGCTCTCGCTCAGCCTCCCTCAGGACCTGCTCATGGCTTGACCTCTCTGTCAGTAGCTGAGTTTCCAGGTCCTTATACTTCTTCTTCCAGGCCTCGAGTTCAGTCTGGAGGTCAGCTGACTCACCTTAGAGACAATGACTTCTTGCTCTTTCTCCCTAAGAACCAATTCAGCCTCCTTCTTGGCCTTGTTGGCCTCAGCCACCTGGCCAGAGAGCTTCCTATTCTCTCCAAGAAATGCCCACGTGGGCCACAACGTGTTTATCCAAGATAGCTGACTGAGTTCGCATCACCATGCTAGCGTACAGGAGCTCCTAGACCAGTCTTGCCCCACGCTATTCATGGCATCTGTAATAGGTCCACGTGTCCCTGAGACACTAGTGAAAAAGGGCTTCCTGGCCAAGTTAGACTTGAGCAGCGCTTTTGGTTTTTTACCGATGAATTTCTCTATTTCAACCTGGTGAGTTTGGTCCACTAGGAGATAAAGATCTTCACCCAGAATATCAATAGGTCCCTTAGTAGGTCACTCCTCACGGGGTGCGAGGGGCGCAGGAGCAGCGAGGGGAGGATTGGCCATAGGCACCTGGATGGCTAACTGCATCATCAGCTATCATAGGCCTCTTCTTGACGGCTTTATCTTGCCTCAATTTCTTCTTCTCATCTGCCTCCTCAAAGCCTGAGTGAGCTGCTTGGCAGTCCTCATCTCCTCGGCTTTATCATGCGCTGCTTTTCTTTTCTCCCACGCAGCTCTCTTCCTTTCAGCCTCTCGAATAGCCCGTCTTTGGCCCTTGGACAGGTACTTCTTCTCTGGAAATGAGCAAGTATCAGCGCACTATAAAATATTCAAAAAGTAGGTCATGAATACGCAAGGAGAACCGCACACAGTTACTCGGGTTCTGGAAATGTGCTCGGTCCTGGGAATAGACAGGCTGGTGCTTATCAGAAAATCCTCATCCGTCAGATCTGTGATGCGGCGGTGACGTTCTGGTACTTGGGCTACAAGCTCTGCTCACTCCCAGAATAGCAGAGGTAATGCTAGGCCTCGCTTGATACCTAACAAAAAAGGAAATACAATTAAGTATCAGTATGTCAGCTCAGGAAAGAAGTTCTATCAAAAATATGCTTACTGGGTTCCTATAGCTCTTGGGGATGCTCGTGTCCTCATCGTCTAGACTCAGTGGGCTTCTCCACTCACTCCCACCCAAAACGAACTCTCTTTCCGACTAGGGCTGGATTCAGACGCCCCTTTAACCAGGTTTCCCCAGAGATTTCTGTCTCAGCCTTAGATCGTACTGCTACTTGAAACCCACCTCTCTCGAAGAGCGAGGCCTTCAGCACGTAGTACTAGTTAAAGTCCGCCAGACTCAGATATTGCCATCCTTTGTGTTGCCATAGAGCAAGGACCCCAATGACGATCCTCTAACTCACTAGAGAATTTGAGAGAGGGCAATTTCCCAAGACCTCAACAGCATAGTGACAGGTCGCGCAAGTGGAACGGGAAAGCTTGCCTCAAACATTCTGATGCTCACTGCTACGTAGCCTCTGGGGAGACAATGAGCCCATTTCCCTTCATAGGAGACCCAAAGGGTGACACGATCAGGAACTCGATAATCCTGCCTTATTGCGTGTAGGTTAATTTCCTTTACTTTTAAGGAATATGCTTGCACAGCCACGGCCAGTCTTTGTCGTGAATCACCACCACTGGAGGCCTTCCACTAGAACTCACCTCCTCCTCATCATCTTCCTTTTCACTCTCATTATCCGTTTAATCAAACTGGACTTTGGCACTAGCTCTAGCGTCACACTAGCTGTCTTCTCGTCCGTAGACCACTCTAAGTCCACTGCTGCCTCTTTACCTACATCACTCACCAAAAGAAACCTTTCTCTACCTTCCATTCTTTGAAATTCCCTAAAATACTAGAGATTACTCAGGGCTTCCGACAAGTTTGCAGAAAATTCCCTATAAAACAGGATGAAAAGATATTACCTTGGCACTAAGACTATCTCGGAGCCTTGAAGAACACCGGAAAGGCATTGACGAGTATCAAGGAAGCCTGAAGAGAATAGGAGCAGAAGTCTCTTCAAAACTGATTACAAAGTAAGACAATGTGAAGGGGGAAAAAAGGATGAATGGAGAGGTATAAATAGAATTTGAGGGAAGATAAAGGGGCGACGGCTGGGTGGCACATTGGGAAACGAAGAGGCACATTCAAAGTAATGATTAATACCTTTAAGTCCTTTGAACATGCCATTCCATCATATAGTGGGCACATGGAGGAGAGTGCCACCTCAACTTTTTTAGAAATTCAAAGAGTCAGATTTAATGAGGCAAAAGATTTCCAAGAAGATCGCCAACTAACCTTCAAGACGGCTAACCCTGAGCTCAAGGAATAGTGAACTTGATGAGGGCATTTGTAGCCACTAGGTTGTAAAAGTCAGTAAAGGTCAAAGGTCAACAAAGGTCAGCAGGGATAGGGTCTTAGAAGTAAGATCGGAAGGGCCTCACCTAACCCAACAACTTGGAGACCAGAAGACATAGAGACCTGATTCAGTGACCTTGAGGCCGGATATCCATTCCAGCGTTCCCACGGTCCAGGGCCTCTGGGTACTGAGACAAGCTTACAAGGAACTAGCCAACTGGACAATAACATAGGAACCCACATGGGAAATCTTATCACTTATCAGTCAAAAAGTAAGGGATTAATCTCAGCCAATTTGACACTTAGGTCATTCTTATAGGTCCGGCATTAAATACATGTAATCATTATTCCCATGCAAATAAGCAAATGTACACTATAAAGAGAGACAAACAGAAAGGAGAAGGGGTTTGACACCTACATCTCACTCTTTTTGTCTTCAACACATTTATAGTCTTCCATTTATTACAAACATTCCTTGCATTTTTACATTTACTGCTTATATCGATTCAAATATGAATTTCCCGCAAATACAAATTTTGTTTGTTAGGTCAAAAGCTAAATTTGGCATCAACACAATATATATATTGATAATTGCTTACATATTTAGGCTTCTCCTGGCAGTGAATGTTCACTTAGATGCCAAAGAATCCAATTAGTACACTACTTTTTTTTCAAGGCATAGAACAAGTAGCATCTAGTGGTTTCTATTGCATTTTAGTCATAAATGGTTCAAATTATGTGAAGAAAAAAAATAGATAGATTGCAGTAACAGTTTTGCTCCTCATGATACAGCGCTAGAATGTACTTCTTATCCTTTAATTGTCTCACTACGCTAGCCTTATAATTGAAAGTCTTGTTCTCACTAAATTCAAAATTAACCACGCAAATAGCGCTAGACATGGAAACCCAATATTTACAATTCCGGATTCATTGCATAATTGCTGTAGGCACCTGAAATGTATTATATCAAAAGTTAACTGTCAAATTGAAATTTATATGAAAATTGTGAATGTGTGGGAGGAAATCTTACTCAAAAATTTGCAAAATAGGCACGCTCAGCCATTGCATCTTGAGTAGGTCGGTAATATCATCGGCCGAAAAATAAATCTTACTTACCTGTTGATTTGGCAGTGGAACATATCCGAATCCATCGGCAAGTCAATGAAATCCTCAGTAAAGAGCAGTCTAATAGTCAGATTGTGTAACCTCTAGAGGTTGAGATTCAGGGATCCCAATGTTTCATTATCAACAAGATTAGGCAGTGCCGAAGAGACTTCAACATTTGCGCGCTGTTTGCCTTTATCCCTGGATGATTCTTGCTACGTTAATTCCTTCTACAGTGAGAAATTGTTTACCATCATAAACGTGTAACACAAAATCAAATGAGAAAAGAAGCTTTTATGTAACTTAAATTGATTACCTCGCTTAAGATCACAAAATGTGCAGCCATTGAGCAAAGCCTCCAACTGCATCTGCTATCTACTGATAGAATTTAGTTTCTACTAGAACATTCAACTCTTTTGCATCAATAGCAACATCATCAACTGATACTTTGTAATGACTGGGCAAAAGTTGCTGAAGGTGCAACAACGATCCCTGTGACTATAATGTGAGTCTCACTATTAGAAGCAAGGGCGAGATGATACGGGATTGGCATCTTCGAATATTTAGTATAAGTGAACAACTAACGTTAGCCCCAAGAATTGAAATAAAGTTAATACACACTACTACAAAATTAGAGAAAAAAATACGGATTAGGCATCGGTTTCTCAGACAAACATACCTTAACTAGACGCAGTGGCAAACTTGTAATAAATGAATGTACATATGTGTCGGTTCTTTACATAGGCATCAGTTCTTAATAAAGAACTGACGCCAAATATCACATTGTACATTGGGCATTGGTTTCCAACTGGAGCCAGACGTCCAAAGTTGACAAAAGGCATCGGTCCCACTAAGGGACCGACGCCCAAAGTTACATAGGCTTCAGTTCCACTAATGGACTGTGCCCAAACTTCTTTTCTTTACACTTTCTCTTTCTGCCTTACGAACCAGACGACTATTGAACGAGAAGAATAGTCTACGTGCAAGAACTCCATCTGAAAGTGCAAGCAAATTTCACTCCAAAATCACATTTCAAAATTTACTTCCAATATTTCGATAGCAACTCCATCCAAATGGCGGCAGAGGTGGGCAGCGGCGGATTAAGGCTCCATTTCTTGGTATATATTGCATAGCATTTCCATCTTCACCTTAACTTTTGCATAATCTCTTAGACACTAAAATATTGGTTTCGGTTATAGGTGGAACCATGGCGGAGGTGGGCTGCGGCAAACTTCCTTGTGTATTTTTTCTCCACATTTGCAAAAGTAATTTCTTGTTTATTACTTGGTTAGTTATGAGATTTATGTTGGATTTAGAAATTATAATTTTAAGGGTTTTTTTGAAATTAGGTAAAGATCAGTATACATGTATAGATTGTTAAATATATTTTTTGTTATATATGATGTATTGTTAATTTGGTTAATTATGATTTTTTGTTAAATATATTTATTGTTATACATTGTAATGAGAAAATTAGTTTCATTGTGTGATGAGAAATTTATTTTGGATTTAGAAATTATGATTTTTACGGTTTTTGTTAATTATATTTGTTGTTATATATGATTTTTTTGTTAATTGGTGAAATGATTTTTTGTTAAATATTTTTTTGTTATACATGAATTTTTGTTAATTTGTTAAATTATGATGTTTTGTTAAATATATATTTTGGCATATATTGTTATATATGTATATAAGTCTATATTTTTGTTATATATATATATATATATATATGTATACATTGTAATGAGAAAATTGGTTTATTGTATGAAGAAATATTTATTTTAGATTTAGAGATTATGATTTTTAGTGCCCTTGTTAAAATTTGTAAAGATGAGTATACGTGTATACATTGTTTAGTAGTATTTTAAACATAATTTAATAGTATTGCTTCAAAATAGAATGGTAATGGGAATGAACACATAATTAGTTAGTAAGTGTTGAAATTTAAAAATAGTAAAGGAATTATTTGATTAAATTTATGATGTCAATAGAGTAGCGTAGAAAGATTGTGTCATAACCCGTAGTACTTTGAGGAGGACAAATACTAATGTAATAGTTCTTTAATTAAATTTCAATATTGTAAATGTGCCAAGAAGTTTTAGTAGACAAATTAAAAAATTAAAATTAAATAATGTAATTAGAAAATATTGATGAACAAATAAATTTTTATAATAATGAAATAATGAAAAGCAATTTGATTAAGTGTGTGATGAGAACGAATATGTAATTGATAAGTATTGTTAGTCAAATAAATTAACGAAATTAAATAACATATCAATGTATTTGATAAGTACAAAAAAATTACCCTCTTTAAATATCTTGACATAGGTCGTGAGATATATATATAGATCAGAGTTAGATGTATGGGAGACGTACCATACTAGAATATTTGGAAGGGGTTGAAGATTTTATAGAATTTGTCGTGGATAATAGAAAAAAGAAACGGGAAGAACTGATAGTATGTCCCTACCGCGATTGTAAGAATCTGCAAAAGTATCGCATCTGTATGGAAGTGAAGTACCATTTGATTAGGCATGGTTTTAACGAAGGTTATACGCGGTGATTTTAGCATGGTGATGATTTACTTCCTACAACTAGCACTGGTGTCAATGAAGATGCTCAAGGGGAGAACACGGTAAACGTGAGTGATAAATTAATCTGGGAAGAGAAGATAATGATGATGTTCAGAACGACTGGATTGATGAAATGATACGTCATGTAGAAGATGATTTCACTGAGGCTCCGCACATTTTTTACGGCTTGTTCCTCGATTTCAAAAAGCCATTGTTTCCTGGATGTAATATTTTACAAAGCTGTCTGCTGTGTTTAAATTGTATAATTTGAAAGCAAAGAATGGATGGAGTGACAGGAGTTTCCCAAGGTTGTTGGAACTTCTAAAAGACATGCTTCCCAAGGATAATGAGCTTCCTAGCTCGACCTACGGGACAAATAAACAGTTGTACCCATTGGGTATGGAGATCGAGCGGATACACGCATGTCTAAATGATGTCTTGTACTGGTAAGAGTGTGAGGACTTGCATGTGTGCTCAAAGTGTGGGGCGTCGCGGTATAAGAGAAAAGACAACCATGATAATCGTAATGACAACAAAGGCCCTTCGGCAAAGGTGTTATGGCATTTGCTCGTAATACCTAGATTCAAACGTTTGTTTGCAAATGCAAAAGAGGTAAAGAAAATGAAATGGCATACATATGGAAGGAAAGAAGATGGAAAACTCAGACACCCAGCCGATTCTGCTCAGTGGAGGAATATAAACAAGATGTTTTCCGAATTTGGTGGCAAAGATAGGAATCTTAGGTTGAGAACTATGTACAGATGGAATAAACCCACATGGTAATATGAGTAGTTGATATAGTACTTGGCTTGTTCTTTTGGTGTGTTACAATCTTCCTCGTTGGTTGTGTATGAAGCGGAAGTACATAATGTTGTTAATTTCAGGGCCTAAACAGCCAGGAAATGATATAGATGTATACCTCGCGCCACTCATTGATGATTTGATGTTGTTGTGGAATGAAGGCATGTCATTGTTTGATTCACATAGCCGATCACATTTCACGCTACGTGCAATGATTTTTTGTACCATAAATGACTTTCCAGCATACAGTAACTTGCCAGGTTATACTACGAAAGGAGTCAAAGCGTGCCCTATTTGTGAAGATACGACCATTGATCTTTGGTTGTCTAACTACAAAAAGAATATGTTCATGAGTCATCAGATCTTTCTTCCATTTGACCACTCGTATCAAAAGTAGAAAAAAGCTTTCAATGGAAGAACCAAAACCCAAGTCGCCCGCTTGCCATTAACAGGAAAAGATGTTTATGAAAGGATAAAAATGTTAATGTTGTGTATAGTAAAACTTCAAAGCCTTCACAGAAGAGAATATGGAAGAAACGATCTATATTTTAGGAGCTACCATATTAGCAACACTTGCTAGTTAGACATTGTCTCGATGTATTGCAAGGGGAGAAAAATATGTACGATAGTCTCATCATGACATTATTGAATATTCATAGAAAGACGAAAGATGGTATCAAGGTTAGAAAAGACATGGTAGAAATAGGGATACGGGAGCAGTTGGCACCACAGGAGTCCGAAAAACATACATTTTTGCTCCCTGCATGTTATACCTTGTTTAAACAAGAGAAAACTAGCTTTGAGTGTCTGAATGCTGCTACACGACGCTCTTCCGATCTCTGGCTATTCATCAAACATCAAGAGACTTGTAAGGATGAAAGACTTGAAATTGGTTGGAACGAAGTCTCATGATTGTCGTGTCTTAACACAACAGCACTTACTGGTTGCAATACGAGGTATATTGCCAAAACATCTTAGACATGTCAAAACGAAGCTCTGCTTCTTCTTCAACACAATTTGTAGCAAGGTCGTTGATCCGGAGTCGTTGGATGCTTTGCAGGCCTATGTTGTTATCAAACTATGCCAGTTTAAAATGTATTTTCTGCCATCATTTTTCGACATTATGGTGCATTTAATTGTTCCCTTGGTTAGGGAAATTAAGATCTACAGTCCGGTGTTCTTAAGGTATATGTATCCATTTAAGAGATGTATAGGTATTCCGAAAGGATACGTGAGAAGCCAATCTCGACCAGAAAAGAGTATAATTGAAGGTTACGCTGCTGATGAGGCAATTGAATATTGTACAGATTACCTAGATAGTGTTGAAGCCTTTGGTATTCCTAAATCATGATATGAAGGGAGACTTGGAGATAAAGGTTCGATTGGAGATCGGAAGAGGTCGTGTAGGGACGAAATGCAAGATAGAGCACACCTCCTCGTCTTGCAGAACCTTACTATAGTTCACCCATATTTAGACGAGCACATTTTGATTATAAGGCGTCAAAATCCTTTGAAAGGTGAGATGTGGCTGACCAACGAACATAATCGTACATTTATAACATTGATCGGAGATAGAGTACTCCAACAGTTGTCCTACACGCAGACGGTGATTATAGAGACAATAAAATAGTTGGCATATGGCCCTGGGGTAGATGTTTCTTCTTACAAGGGCTATGATATTAATGGGTACACATGTTACAATAAATGTCAGGCTATAAGATCATGATGCAGAACTGTGGAGTGACATTAGTAGCTCTTCCATTAGAATATTCTAGTGTCAATCATGGGAGGCCAGTGATGCAGGAAAGTCGTATTATGGCGTCATTGAAGAAATTGGGGAGCTTGACTATAAGGTTCTGAATGTGCCTCTTTTACATTGTAAGTGGGTTGAAAACCGCCCGGGTGTTTGAGTTGACGAAGTAGGTTTCACTCTAGTAGACTTTGGTCGGCTAGGCTATCTTGATAACCTTTTCATCCTAGCATCACAAGAAAAACAAGACTTCAACATTGTTGATCCCGTTGAGCCTAAGTGGTTAGTCGTCCTTCATGGAAAAAGACATATAGCTGGTATTGATGATGTGGTCGATGAAGAAGAGGATGATCAATTTGAAGAAATCCCTCTATTCTCTATTGGTAAACAATACATATGCCTATAGGAGATGATAACATAGACACAAATTACATGCGTTCGGATCATGAGGAAGGGTAGTGGGTTGACCATAGCTCATGCTCTCATCTTCATGTACGATCATTTGCATTTTGTGTTACAAATGCCTTGCTAATTATCTTGTTTGTAGTTAGTATCTTGTTATTTTACTTGTAACTTTGTTGGTTACACTAACATTTTTCTTGTTTACATTGTATTTATCTGCAGGTACAGTGAGCGCTTTTTGATGTCTGGGAGAGATCGAGTGCAGCAGATAAGGAGGCTAGCAGCAAAAAGAAGCGGACCGATCTCCATCAACTTGTAAGAAGAAGAAGAAGCAGGCTGTAGCAGTTGAATTGGATGAGCTTCGGCAGCCTACCAGGCCATTTGCTTCAGAGTTTGGCAAGTACGTGGGGAGTGTGTTTCGGCTACATGTGCACATAAACTATAAAGATTGCAAAGAAGTTAAGCCATCCCTTAAGGATGATTTTACATATGGGAAGATCCCAAGGTATTGAATGATTTTACATGGTTCAATCTGATACCGGTAATGGGTGATCTTACCAATAACATTGTTCAATATTCTTCTCGTGGAAAAAAGGTTCAACCTTGAGAATGATAATTTGAAGTGTGCTGCATTGAGCGAAGATGGGAGGAGATTGAAAGACTTCAAGAATAAGCTTGTGCAAAAGTTCATCAATGATAAGCACCCTAAATATGATTCTCCATGTGATCTTTATGAAGGGATCATTTCGCCTGATCAGTTGAAGCAGTTCACCGAAGATTGTGCCACTCTAGAGTTCTTGGTACTATGTAAAGCGAACTTTATATTACTGTCTCAACACTGGGTAAAAACTAAAGCAGTTGGTAAATTAACGTTCATGAGTAAAGCAGGAAGGCGAGAGAGAATCAAGCGCAAAATGAGCACCATCACTATTTAGGCTCCACTGGTTATGCTCATAGGAGGGCGGACTGGGCCGTTGCAAACCCCCTATCTTCCTCATCATGTGGGTCAGGTAGCTCAACCTATAAGATCAATGATCACAGTCTAGACTGGGCTCAGGCAAGGATGGTGAGGGGTCCTGATGAAAATTATCATATGTCAAACGATAAAACAAACTCGGTTGTTGAGAAAATTGTAAGTACACATTAATAATTAATTTTCTCTTTACTTAATTTACTTGCCCTTTGGTAACATGTATAATATTTGTATTTCTAGGTTGAAACAGATACAATTGCATGAGGAGGCCAGCCAAGGCACGTTTGTCCCAAAGAGACATCGAGATATATTAACGGTGGCACTTGGCAAGGAGGAGCACTCTGATCAAGTGAGGGGCTACGGTGGATACGTCAGTGTGAGAGACATTTATGGGTGCCTTAACAAGACAATGAGACGAATGAGTGGGATCATGTCATTGGAGGATCTTTGACAGGTGATCACATCATTAGTGGAGGCCAGCATAACGGAAAGGGTCTGAAAGGAGACCATGACCTAGATGTAGACTCAGTTCGATATGATGCAATCACAGCTGGCTTCTGTCTTCCAACAATATGGCATGGAAGTACCTTCCCAATTTCACTATGTAGAAATACAGACTACGGCGAGTCCTTCAGTCAGGCCAAAGACTCGTAATAGCTGCCAGTCGGCTGATCCCCCGCCAGATCTTAACATTCAGGTATTTATAGTGTTTCATTATGATGATGTTGAATGCATTGAATTCATTCCAGTACTTACATCTAACGTTATTTTGTTCATTCATATTGAATATCCCAAGAAGTTGACCTCAGGTCGCCTCGCCGTTAATTGCAACGACGTTAATAAAATTGTGGCGGTGGGCATGGTTTACCCTTTTCAAGCTACTATGGTGGTGCACGGTGCACAGTTATTGGCCGGTCATTACAAAGTTTCAATTGACCATATATATGAAGATGCGGGCAATTATCTTCTTCTAGTGCCAAATTCATACGCCCAGCAATTGGTGGATCGGGGTGAAGGCGATTACACTCAGTGGCCCACACATTTAGTGTTGTTAGGCTAGGTGGCCCGTACATTTAGTGATGTTAGGCGAGGTAATTAATTGAACTTAGAGAATAAGTTTTCCTGGATTTTGGATTCACAATTAACATTGCTTTCATTGATTTTCACTACAGGAATTGTTACCCTAGATAGCAGCATCCAAGGGAAAAGGTAAACTGCCTATGAGTTTTGAAATTTCTTTTGCTCGCCCTAATCTCATTGACGGTGCAACATTGGTTTCCCTAACTCCCAAACTCAAAACGTTGCATTATCTGACAGTTAAACTGCTCTTCTCTTTGGATTTCTTTGAGGTGCCGAACGGTAGATGTGTTTGTCTACCACGACAAAGTGGACTGTGAAATTACTATTTCCGTCATCGATATAGCCGACTTTGCTCAACATGCACTGGCTGAATGCACATATTTTCAAGTTTGGGAAATGTAAGACTTCCTCTATCACAATTAAGTACATCAAATAATTTTTAATTTGACATTTCACGTTTAGTACAATGCATTTTAGGTACCTACATCATTCGTGCGAGCAATTCAGGGTTCAAAATATCGGGTTTCTTTGTCCATCGCTTGTCAGGGCTATTAATTATGAAGCAATTCAATAGTCAAGCTATGAGTACATGCTCCACACAATGGGAGAAATGATGGATAAAAAGTACATTCTAGCACCGTATTTTGTGAGGTAAAATCGCTGTAGCTAATCATTTGTAGTTTTGCCTTGGCTTAATTTAAGTTATTTGTTACTAAATATTCAAATTTAGGTTCTTATAACATATTCTAGACACCACTGTATGCTACTAGTGCTATGTCTATCACGCAATATGGTTTATTTCTTTGACTCTATAGAGGAAAACAATTGCAACATGCCTATCTAGCCGCAGTTGACTGTGTAAGCAAAAAATATATATATGTGCGTGTATATTATGCTCTTTTTATTTTAACTTGTTTAAAATATTATGTATGTGCGTGTGTGTATTATATAACTTTAGGGTACTTAAAACGTTGTGGGCGTCAGGGAAAATAGTGAAGAAAAGCCTCATGTGAAAAGCAATAAAGGTATGAAAAGTATCGTCTAAATGTTATAAACGAAACTTGTACAAAAATCAGTAACTACTATATAACGTACTCCTCTAATCATCACCATCTTCATAAAAATCTAGCTACAATCAATAGCTAAGACAAAAAAAATCACGTACAATTTTGGAGAAAGTACCTGGCCCATAATTCCCGTATCTCATTTATATTCGCTTGAATATATGATCCAGTTTCATATACTTGCAACAAAGGAAAAGAAATTTAATTATACTTTGTCAATAAAATAAATAACATTTTGATAGATAATTCTTGGCATTCGATAAATATTTATACCGTACCAATATATTATCACTTTAGGCGTCAGTTATTATACAATAACCGGCAATTAAGTTATATTAAAATTAAAAATATATATTTTAACTTTCGGCATCGGTTGTTTTATAACAACCGAGGTCTAAATTTATATTAAAATTAAAAATATATATTATCATTTTAGGTGTCGGTTGTTATACAACAACCGACGCCTATTATGACATTTAGGCGTCGATGAACAACCAACGCCTACAAGCGTCGGTAACATATGCGTCGACGACGGAACCGACATCTATTATAGTTTACGATCGACACCTTTTTGGCTTTTCTGTAGTAGTGACATTCAACAACTAGATAACTCAATACTAAGTACCTTAAGGGTAGGATGAGGCTGAGGATCGATTGGGTGGCAACTACTACGAGTCAGTGGCCTGACGCATGGACTCATTGTGTATTGCTAAGAAATTCCAAAGGTATTTCCATGCCAAGGTGTTGGAAGATAGAGGCAAACCGCGACTGTATCATTTTGAGTTGGACCTGCATCTGTGTCATTGTATCTTTCCTTACCCACTCACTGATGCTAGCCTCCACCTCTGATGTGATCACCTATCTAATATCAACCAATGACGCGACCCCACTCCATCCTCTCTGGTCTCATTAGATTGTCCGTAAACATCCCTCATTGTGAGATATACAGCATATCCTCTCACTCGACCTCAATATTCCTAGCCAAGCGTCACTGTTAAGATATCCTGATGTCTTTTTGGGACAAACGTCCTTTAGCTAGCCTCCTTTTACTTTTCTTTCTGTTTAACAAAATGAAAAATAAATATAAGTACCTAATTAATGTTAAGTAACTAAAATTATGAAAATTTTGAAATTTATACTTACAATTTGCTCATAAATCCTCCCAGTTTTCTTGTTAGGATGTAATAAGCACCATCAGGCATCTTCTTCGTCTTTGCTCAAACCCAATCTAAACTGCATTTCTCAGTTAGAATGGTCAAGCTAAATGATCCACATGAGGAGGAGGAAGATAGGAAGCTGAAACAAGATACTCTAGCCTTATTCCTACATATCTGGCAGCGCCTAGAATGTGTAGGTGCTCATTATGTGCTTGATTTTGCTTCACCTTCTCACTTATCTCCCGGAATTCAATTCATCAACTGATTTTTATTTTCACCCAGTTATAAGAAAAAAATAAAAATTACGCTATGAGCATACCATGAACTCTGGAGTGTCACGATTATGCTAGAACTTCTCACATTGTTGTGGCGTAATGAAATCATAAAGCTTACAAGGAGATTTATATTTCTGGTGCTTATTTCTGATGTAATTTCGCACCAGTCTCTCCATCTCACCCTAGCTACTCTCACTACAGAATCTTGTCATTCTCAAAATTGAATTGCTTTTGTAGCACAACAATGTTACGCAACATTGTAGATAAAATAAACTATTATATGATATCAGTTAACTGCATATAAAATGATTTGAAACCTTGATGTCTTCCTCTACAAGCTCCTTAAGGCCACGCTCAATTACATGCCAATTGTTGTACTTTTTATGCAAATGAATCTGAAACACACTCCCAACATAAGTGCTGAGTTGCTTACTAAATGTCATGATCGGCTGACGTTGCTAGTCAAATTCAAGTTTTCTTGTCGCGTCATGCCTCTTCTTCAATTTTTTGCAAGTGGTTGTATCTTTCAGCTGATTCCTTTTGCTACTAGCCAAATCTTCTAATGCACTTGAGTTGTCAACCATCAAGAGCGCTCATTACGTGCCTACCTGTGTACAAGTAAAAACACAAGCAAGCTCGTAGTATGTAGATAACATAATAAAATAACAAGAAAAGAACCTAAGTAACATTGGAAATAACACACAAAAGATATTAGCAAGTCACGTATAACTCAGAATGCAAATAATATTACACAAAACATGTTTCTTAAAAGTTCCAATAACCTTGTATGACTCCTGTCACTCCACCCACTCCTTGCTTTCAAGTTATACAATCTGAACACAGTAGACAACTTTGTGAATTTATTAAATCAAGAAAACAAAAGCGTTTCGGAATCGATGAACATGATGTCAAAAATGTGCAGAACCTTAATGAGATCATCTTGTATATCATGTATTATTTCATCTATCTGGTTATTTTAGACATCATTATCTTTACTGGCCATATTAATCTCAACATTCTTGTTCACCGTGGTCTGCTCCTGAGCACTCTCATTGTCCCTAGTGTTCATACTAGAAAGTAAACTCTCACCATGCCAAATCCACTGCGCATAATTTTCCCGTAAAACCATGCCTAGTAAAATGGTGCTCCATTTCCATATAGTTACGATACTTTTTTAGATTCTTACAATCGCAGCACGGACAGGCTGTCAATTCTTCATGTCTCCTTTTTCTATTGTCCTCAGTAAATTTTACAAATTGTTCAACTCCATTCCATTAACATATTTTTGTGGAGTATGTCTCACATACATCCAACTCCAATTCATAACTCACAGCCTATATCAAGTTATTCAAAATAATATTTACTTCTATTTAGTGGGTAATTTTTCCATTTCTCTCTCATACCACTTGACACTCCCTGTCCTAGACCATCCTACTACACATCACATGTGACGTGCGCTGACGATGAATACCATCTTGACTTGGACCCATTGCCAAGGCAAACTGAGACTAAATATGAAACTTTAAGCATATTTATGAACATGCATAATTTATAAATATTTTGACATAATCTCCCCTGTAAAATGGACTTATCCAACCTGTGACAATTCAAAATTCCACAGCCAAATCCATGCATACTAATACGTAACAGTCTCTATCAATTAGAGACTCCAAAAGAGCGGGAAATAGTTTTACAATTCGCACGACATCAAAATCAAAATAAATCATTTCAAATGCTCAAATTTCTAACTAGTGTGAGAATAAAATACGAAATATGTCAATGTTTCACGAAATACAAAAATGTGCTACGCCGTGTAATCTAGAAAGTGGTAGCAAAATCTAAAAGTCCAGGCAATGCAACTCTGCTCAAGCTCAATCATCTCTTGAATCAATGAGAATGCACAATTATACTTAATGTGCCACAATAAATCTGTCGAAGATGCAACAACACAGAAATTCACAAGATTACAACCTTCAACTTATTTTCAACATTCGACTCACTACAAAAAATATCATATTTAACAACGATACTTTGATCGTAAAATGATCATTTTGGTCGTTAAAAGCATGTCGAGGAAAGTTTCTGGGGAAAAATTCTCGTCGTTAAAAGTAAGATTTCCTGTAGTGACTGCTACCCATAAACCACTTCTTAAGCATTTTCACATCATGACTTCTAATACTCGCATTCACATATATTAAGAAGAAATCAGCAACATAAAATTCTCAACTCATTATCTACTCCTATTTCACCACCATTGTGCCTATCTTCACCAAGCATAATCCATAAAATCCCCAAATTTTCATATCTAGGGTTTATGAAAATCTCGTAGATCGGAAGAGGTAATGGAAGTTGCAAAGTTAATATCCTTCCTTCTTATGGCATAGAGAGCAACTATTAAGGCTCAAATCATAAAAAATAAACAATAAAATCGACACTCATTACCAAATACATAAACCTTAGAAATCTCTTCTTGACTTACCTCTAAAGATTTGTGCAAGAAATCAAAAGCTCATATGCTAAAGCATACCAACAAGGTGCAAAACCTCCTATTTTTTCTCCTTTTTCCCTTTCTTTTCATTTTTCTCTCTTTCTTCTCCTTTCTGGCAAACTATGTGCGTTGTGTGTGTCTGTATGTGTTTCCTCCCATTTATCAAGAAAGTGTCTAACATATATGAGTAATTTGCACTCAAGGCCCCTCAAATTATTTAAGTGGTGCAAATTGGCCCTTGACCCAAAATAGTTTACATACAAGCCCTTCAATAATTAACTTATTCACTTTAATCCTTTGGCGGGTTGGACTTTGATCTAATAGATTTAGAAAATTTAGGTCGTAACAGCCTTATCTCCTAAAAAGAATTTCATCCTCGAAACTCAGTATCTGAAGAGGTGAGGATACTTAATTAGCCCACGTCTCTTTCTCTTCTCCCCGTGTGGCTTCTTTCATAGGACAACCTTATCATTGCACGTGGACAATTGAGCTGGCAACTTTATCCTTCTTAATTTGTTGCCTCCTATCAAGTATTTCTTCAGGTTCTTTTTCATAAGTCAGATTATCGTCCAGTTCAACAGGCTGTGACTCATGTTTTGTCACAACTTCAATGTCAACCACGCTATGCCAGAGACACTAGAAATGAAGGAGATCAGTCAGGGATTAGGAAGAGTAATGGTAACAAATCGATTCAGTGGAGGGAACGATGGATTATATGCCAAACTAAAAACAAAGAATATTCAAGATTTTTTAATAATGATTTGGATTTTTGGTATTGAACATGGATGAAGATGAGATTGAGAGATTTCGATGGAATATTTGCTAGGTAGATTGAGAGATGATGATTGGATCGGAGAACAAAATGGATAGCCTGGATTAAAAGAGATGATAAATAGATTTCAAATAAAGAGCTGATGGTCAGATTCTGGGTTAAGATTATGCACGGTCCATATTGAAACAATATGATTTAGAAACTGGCATTTTGGTGGGAAAATTCTTTTATATATATATATATATATGTAGATGTAGATTTGGTCAAAATTCATTAATTTTCATATACTTAGACACAAGTTATCCTGCGTTTTTTGAAATGTAATTTCACCTAAATGTATATTGTTAGATGTTTATATATCAATATGGTGTTGAAGTATCCTATCCTACATTGGAATGGAAAGGAAGTTGTAACTACTTTATTAGTTGTAACTACTTAGACATTCTTTCTCGAATTTATGGAAATTTTGTTTTCAGTTAATTCGGCTGATATCAAGAGTTGTCAACAAAACTCTATCTAGTTTGAAGGGTTGCGTCTGATCAACAAAACTCTACCGGACAATTTGAAGTCTATAAAAGGGAACCAATCCAATAGATTTATTCATCCCGTTTTTGAATAATTTCTTCCCTATTCTGTCCATTCCCCTTGAGAGAAAATAAAACACTTAATATTCTCTAGGGCCTGATTTCGAAGTGCTCGACTTCTAGGTAACAGATTGTTGAATCCTGGTAGCAAAATGCTCGTTGAACTACAAGCACAAGGAGTAGGGGCGAAATTTTGCTATAGGACATAGCAAAATTCTGTTCTGTTTTATTTTTTGTTCGTTTCTTTAATTCTTTCTGTTGAAAGTAATCTTTGCATTCACTTTTGTTTCTAGCAAACTATAGCAAAATTCTTTTTAGAATGGAACTATATGTGAATGGCATTGTGAGTAACTTGAAACCTCATGTTGAGAAGCCAGATAAATTCAAAGGTGTGGATTTTAAACAATGGCAACAGAAGATGTTGTTTTATTTAACAACTCTGAACCTTGCACAGATCGGAAGAGCACACGTCTGTCCTGTGGTAGAAGGAAATGATGTTTCTGCAGAAAGCCTTAATGCAATTGATGCATGGAAACACAGTGAGTTTTTATGTAGAAACTACATTCTGAATAGCCTTGATGATACACTTTATGATATATACAGATCTTATAAAACTACAAAGGAACTCTGGGATTCGCTGGAGAATAAATATAAGATCGAAGAAGTTCATCATTGGGAAATTTCTAAAATATCAAATGGTGGACTCCAAGCCTGTTGTCAATCAAGTTGAAGAATTGCATATTCTTATTCATAAACTTGCTACAGAAGGAATGGAATTACCAGTTTCCTTCACTGTTGGATCTGTAATTGAAAAGTTACCTTCATCATGGAACGATTTTAAGATCCATCTCAAGCACAAGAAGAATGATATGTCAATGGAAGACCTGGTTCTCAAGTTAAGGGTGCAAGAAGATCACCGCAAGAATGAGGGATTGAATGCTTCAGTGTTCGAAGCCAAAGCCAATGTCATTGAAGGTGGAGAGACATCTAAACCTAAGCCTAAATACCAGAAGGACAAGAAGAACTATAAAACCAAAGGCGAGAGAAATAATATTCATGGGCCAAAAGGAAAGAATTTCAAGGCAATTAAAGGTGCTTGCTGGGTGTGTGGAAAAACTGGACATAAAGCACAAGATTGCCACCACAAGAAAGCAAATTCTACTGCCAACAGTAACCAAGCGAATGTAGCAGAAGAATTTATTGCAGTCATTTCTGAAGTTAACATGATGACTGATAGCAAGGATTGGTGGGTCGATACCGGTGCAACAAGGCACATATGCGGAAATAGAAGCATGTTTGAGACCTATACTCCCAACAATGGCGACGAAAAGATAGTCATGGGAAATGCATCTACTGCTAATGTCGCTGGAAAGGGAAAGTGGTTCTGAAATTCACTTCTGGAAAAGAACTGGTTCTTCTGGATGTTTTACATGTTCCTACAATTACAAAGAACCTTATTTCTGGTTTTGTTTTGAATCTGATAAATTTGTCCTCACTAAAGGGGAAATGTTTGTAGGAAAAGGCTATATGGTGGAAGGCCTCTTCAAACTCAATGTACTTAATTCTGATGTTATTAATAATATAAATAAGGTTTCAGTTTACTTGCTTGAATCTTCTACATTATGGCATGCTAGATTAGGCCATGTCAATTTCAAATCTTTATATAGAATGGTAAATCATGGTATGTTACCTTAGTGCACATTGACTGATGTACATAAATGTGAAATGTGTGTTCAATCAAAGTTCGTTAGCAAGCCCTACAAATCAGTAGGCAACAAATCAACTGAAGTGTTGGAATTAGTTCATACTGATTTGGGTGGTTTTAAATCAACACCAAGTCGAGGTGGAAAGAATTATTATATTACCTTTATAGATGACATCACAAAATATTGTTATGTATATTTGTTACATAGCAAAAATGAAGCTTTGAATATGTTTAAGACATATAAAGCTGAAGTGGAAAATCAGTTGGGCAAGAATATCAAAATTCTGCTATCAGATAGAGGAGGGGAATATGAGTCAAATGCCTTTGCAGAATTTTGTACTTCTCATGGAATTATTCATCAAACAACAGCACCATATACACCTCAACATAATGGTGTGGCTGAACGGAAGAATAGAACATTAAAGAATATGATAAATTCTATGATTAATGGTTTTGGATTACCACTTAATATGTGGGGTGAAGCAATACTTACCGCTAATGTCATCTTGAATAGAGTTCCACCAAAGAAGGGAAGTCAGTCTCCATATGAAATGTGGAGTAAAAAGCTACCATCTTATAAGAGATTGAAAGTGTGGGGTTACCTTGCAAAGGTTCAAGTTCCTTTGCCGAAAAGAGTTAAACTTGGACCTAAAATCGTTGATTGTGTGTTTATTGGATATGCCAATAATAGTGCAGCGTACAGCTTTCTAGTTTTTAAATCTGGAGTTCAAGGTATTCAAGACAACACCATAATTGAGTGGAATGAAGTTGAATGGTTTGAACATATATTTCCATACAAAGATAGAGTTTATGGAAATAATTCGAGTCAAGTAAATGGAAACAACGATGATTCATCATCCAGTTGTGTGAACAAAGATTTAGAACAAAATGACCTGACACAGTCGTTCCAAGAAAACAAGTCTGGACCAAGGAGAGGCAAGAGAATCAAGTTTGCAAAAGACTTTGGACTTGATTTTGTAACCTTTCTTACTGAGGCTGAGCCACAAACTTACAAAGAGGCTGTTACTTCGTCTGAAAGTATTTATTGGAAAGAAGCAATAAACAGGGAAGTTGAATCCATTTTACAAAATAATACATGGGAGTTGGTAGATTTACCACCTGGTTGTAAACTAGTTGGATACAAATGGATTTTCGAAAGAAAGCTGAAAGCAGATGGTACAATTGATAAGTATAAGGCTCGATTAGTAGCAAAGGGGTACGGTAAAAAACAAGGGCTGGATTTCTTTGATACATATTCACCAGTAACTAGAATAACATCTATAAGGATGTTAGTTGCTATTGCAGCCCTGTATAACTTGGAAATACATCAAATGGATGTAAAAACCGCATTTCTGAATGGCGAGTTGGATGACGAAGGATTTGTGGTGAAAGGACAAGAAAAGAAGGTGTGTAAACTTGTGAAGTCGCTTTATGGACTCAAACAAGCACCTAAGTAGTGGCATGAAAAGTTTGACCACACTATGATATCACATGGATTTCTGATCAATGAATGTGATAAATGTATTTACACCAAGAAGTTTGACAACAGTTCTTGTGTAATAGTGTGCTTGTATGTGGATGATATGCTCATTATAGGTCCAAATTTAGGAGTCATAAATTCTACAAAGAAAATTCTGAATTCGACCTTTGAAATGAAGGACATGGTTAGAATGGATGTTATTTTGGGGATTCAAATTCAAAGAAATAGTGATGGTTATACACTAAGCCAATCACATTATGTAGAAACAATCCTTCGAAAATTTGGACATCTTGACAGTAGTCCGGCCAAAACTCCATATGATCCTAGGAGTAGTAACTTAAGGAAAAATGTTGATGATGGTGTAGCTCAATTGGAATACTCACGTATTATTGAAACACTACAATACATTACAAATTGTACCAGGCCGGATATAGCTTATTCCGTGAACAGATTGGCAAGATATACAAGTAATCCATCTAAGGATCATTGGGAAGATCTAGTTAGAGTATTAAGATACTTAAAGTATACAATGAATTATGGATAACATTGTACCAAAGATCCTCTTGTTTTAGAAGGATATACTGATACCAATTGGATCTCAAATGATACTGAAAAAGCTACAAGTGGTTATGTTTTAACTATTGAAAGTGCTGCAGTATCATGGAAGTCACAGAAACAAACATGTATATCACGTTCAACCATGGAATCTGAATTCATTGCTTTGGATAAGGCTGTGGAAGAAGCTGAATGGCTTAAGAATTTCTTAGAAGACATACCATTATGGCCACAACCTGTGACTGCCATTTGCGTACATTGTGACTGTCAAGCAGCTATTGGTAAAGCAAAAAGTCACACGTATAATGGCAAGTCTAGGCACATAAGACGACGACATAATACGATAAGATACATGCTCTCCAGTGGCATTATTTCCATTGATTATGTAAAATCAAAGGAGAATATTGTAGATCAACTAACGAAAGGTATACCGAAGGAGCAAGTGTTGTATTTGTCGAGGGGAATGGGATTGAAGCCAATACAATGAGGAGTAGCTTGGTGTAAACCTAACCTAGAAAGTTGAGTAAAACTCAAGATTCGAGCATACTACATTAACCATTCCTATGATAAACTTATATGCTACCTGCGAGGATAAGGATGAAATTGTAAGAATTTCTTAATGACATTATTCAATACATAATCTCACCTATAAAGGAGTAATGTGGGGTCGCATTTATGAGAATGAGATAGGCTACATTCTCTAAAGCTCCTATGAATCCAGGATCGTTCAAGACAAAAAAGAGCACATACGAATGGGAAAGTGTTCAGATTTGACATGCGTGATGCTTGTTGTTTAGGTTTACTAAACATTGTAATCAGTTCAATGTCTCCTATACACACTGCCTCATCAGTAAATCCGATAAGTACTCACTAAGGAAGGTTCAAGTCCAAAAGACACCTGCCCCGATGCATATCAAGTCAAGGTTTTCTCCAAGACACTTCAAACGTCGCACTGACAATATTGCTATATAAATGTGGGGTATTGTTAGATGTTTATATATCAATATGGTGTTGAAGTATCCTATCCCACATTGGAATGGAAAAGAAGTTGTGACTACTTTTTATATCTCAAATTTATGGAAATTTCCTTTTCAGTTAATTCAGTTGATATCAAGAGTTGTCAACAAAACTCTATCTGGTCTGAAGGGTTGCGTCTGATCAACAAAACTCTATCGGACAATTTGAAGTCTATAAAAGGGAACCAAACTGACAGATTTATTCGTCCCGTTTTTGAATAATTTCTTCCCTGTTCTGTCCATTCCCCTTCAGAGAAAATAAAATACTTAATATTCTCCAGGGCCTGATTTCGAAGTGCTAGATTTCTAGGTAACAGATTGTTGAACCATGGTAGCAAAACGCTCGTTGAACTACAATCACAAGGAGTAGGGGCGAAATTTTGCTATAGGACATAGTTTATCTAGCCTCAATCTATATTCAAGTCAGTGATTCTGTTCTGTTTTATTTTTTATTCATTTCTTTAATTCTTTCTGTTGAAAGTAATCTTTGCATTCACTTTTGTTTCTAACATATATTTGCTTGTTTACATAATTAGCCGAAATATTTGTGACAGAAAAGATAATGATTAACTTCGTTCAAAATTTCGCTGTTTTGTTCATTCTTAATTTTTTCCTTTCATTTTTCCCCACTTAATGACATATGTCATATCTCTCAACATCATTGGCGAGAGATACTAAGAAGTTTTTAGTCAACATCAATTCTCAAAACTCTTTTTACTTAGGTTTCAATTTTGGGTAAGAAAACCCATTTGTTAACTTGATTAAATTAAATGTATTAGATGCTTATATGAAATAATTAGGAAAAGAATAATGCTATTTATCCTCCAGTCTAGTTGTCATCTCCTTATTGGCCATTGAATAAATGAGAACCCCTATGTATTTATGCATATCAACTCATCCTCCAATTTAGTGATGTCAGCCATACTAGAGACAGTCTCCAGTGTAGATAAATAGCTTCACCGACTTAGAAAAAATGGCCAGTTGAAGGAAACCCACAACTATATGAGTTAGGAGGAGGGTGTACACAATTATTTAATGAAACTCCATTCTTAAAAAAAATTATTTAAGAGAAATATCTAAGTGGTTATTTATGAAATTTTAATGTGTATTTTTTGTAAATAAGATAATGTGGTGTAATTAACAATTGGGTAATTATATCACGCAAAATTAGGTTGTATATTACAATTTAATAAAATATTGAAAATTCTAGCAAAAACTAACTAGGGCCCTAATGACCGTAATTTTACGGCTCACCACAAATTGTCCCCTTGCTAGCACCTTGCCTTTCATCTCTCCACGTGTTCCCCTTGTTTATTTTTTTATTTTTTATTTTTTGCTTTTTTTTCTTTCTTCATTTTGGTTTATGAATTTTAGATGTTACATTTTCATTATCATTTAATTAAAATTAAAATGTCACATATAGAAAAAGCACTAAATGTAAGGTTTTTAACAATGTGACATTTTAATTGAGTGTGCCTTTTCTATGGAATATTTGAGACTTTTTCAATGTAATAACCAATTTTCTAATTATTAAGTGGGACGTTTTTTATATAATATGCGACTTTTACTCAGGTGTGACTTTTCCAATGTAATATGTCACCTTTTAAACAAGCGTGGCTTTTTCTATGTAATATGTAACTTTTTAGTCAAGCGTGATTTTTTAATCCAATATGCGACTTTTTTAATCCAGTGTCACTTTTTTATATATAATTTGTGACTTTTGATCCAATTTGATAGTGAAATATGCAACTTTTTAATGAAGTGTGACTTTTTCAATGTAATATGTGACGTTGTAATCTAGTGTGACTTCTTCTATGTAATATGTGAATTTTTTAATGCAATATATGGCTTTTTAATCAAATGCAACTTTTTAGCGTAATATGCAACTTTTTAATCAAGTGTGACTTTTTCAATGTAATATATGCCGTTTTAATCAATTGTGATTTTTAGATGTAATATGTAATTTTTTAATTATTAAGTGATTTTTTTGATATGCAACTTTGATTCAAGTGCAACTTTTTTGATGTAATATGTCACGTTTTAATTAGATGTGACTTTTTCTATGTAATCAAGTGAACTTTTTTTAATGCACAATATGCGAATTTTTTAATCAAATGTAACCTTATTTTATATAATACATGACTTTTTAATTCAGTGTGACTTTTTTAGTGTAATATGAAACTTTTTAATGAAATGTGACTTTATGAATGTAATATGCGATGTTTTAATCAAGTGTGGCTTTTTCTACGTAATATGTGACTTTCTGAATGTAATATGCGATGTTTTAATCAAGTGTGGCTTTTTCTACGTAATATGTGACTTTCTAATCAAGAATGATTTTTTAATGCAATATACAGCTTTCTAATCAAATATAACTTTTAATGTAATATATGACTTTTTAATCAAGTGTGATTTTTCAATAATATGTGACTTTTAATTAAGTGTGACTTTTTCGATGTAATATATGCCGTTTTAATCGATTGTGACTTTTTCGACATAATATGCGTTTTTTAAATTATTAAGTGTGACTTTTTTTATATAATATGCGACTTTTATTCAAAGTGTGACTTTTCCAATGTAATATATAGGTCACATTTTAATCAAATGTGGCTTCTTAATGCAATATACAAATTTTTTTAATCAAGTGTAACTTTTTATATATATAACATGTGACTTTTTAATTCAGTGCAACTTTTTCAATATAATATGCAACTTTTAATAAAGTGTGATTTTTTCAATATAATATGTGACTTTTTAATGAAGTCCGACTTTTTTGCATAATACGTGGCTTTTTAATCAAATGTAACTTTTTCAATGTAATATGTGCCGCTTAATCAAGTGTGACTTTTTCGATGTAATATGTGCCATCTTAATTAAACATGTCTTTTCTATGTAATACGTGACTTTTTAATCAAGTTTGACTTTTTGATGCAATATGTAACTTTTTACTCAAGTGTGGCTTTTTTCATCTATTATTATCTAAATCAAAGATAGTCTTCAACGCATTTTCCTGCCTAAACAGGAACCACTTAGATTTCTTTGATAAAGTCATATTTAATTTTTCTTTTCTTTTCTTCTCTTTTCTTTTTGGCAGAAACTAGTTTTATTGTTTTATTGTTGGGTCATTATTTGCATGCGGCTGACCCGCATTTCTTCTTCCTTTAGCAGTTAAAATGCACATTATCTTTTATCATTATTCTCCATTTCTAATCTTTTCATATCTGATGTATTTCATTTCTCCTAAATTTCTTTTTGTGTTTGCCAGCATCTATGGATCCGGTCAAAGCTTTGCGATTAGTTAGATTATTGGGCCCAACTTTATGATAATTCAAGATATTTCTATTTTAATTAGTAGAATGTAACGTCATGTCGTTACTAATAAGCTTATTGTCGTCTACCTTTAGTAATTGTTTAAGAAATCTAACATTTTTTTCGATTGAGTGATTTACTTATATTCTTTAAATTAAGGAGTAGTAAGAGATGTGTGGTGCCAAAATATCCACTTGCACACAGTCTGATTTTTAAGGTTTCCATAATGTAGTTGAACACCTTAAGTTGCATCTATTTAATAATAATAATTCTTTATTATTTTTTATAATAATTCAATTATTATTGTATGTATTTGTTATGTTTTACCACTTTATGGAATCTGTCTTTAGTTTAGTATTTTTGTATTTCTTAATGTTATATTGGATTAATTTATTTATTATAAATTAATAAATTCTGACTATGATTTTTTCTTAATTTATGCAAATTCCATTTCTATATATAAGTAATAAACTCTTATTTTCGTCAAATCTTTTAAATATCTAATTTTCAATTCTATTCCTTCTGTCATTATTTTAAAAAATCTATAACTTTCTATATCAATTTTATTACTTCCTTACTCTTATTTTTATAATGCTTCCATCTATTTAATTTCTACATCGATTTTGTTTTTTTAATTGAATTCTCTGTGGTTATTGAAAGTGCAGATGCTCCCTCTCCATATTACTACCTCTATCCCAAAGAGTCTAGTTTTCTTTTTTTCTTCCGTACAAAAATATGGTCTAGTTTCTTTTTTAAAAAGTAGTTGAAAAATTAGTTTTCTTAGATGCTCCTATTCCCCTATTTAATGTGTATAGTTATAAAAAATAGAATTATTAAAGTGAAATAATTAATAAATGAAATGATATAATAGAGAAATGAGATTAAAATTTAGCTTTCCAATACTATTAAATGAACATTTGCTAATCTATATGAAAAAAGAAACAGGACCATCTTTATGAGGCGGACGTAATATATATTTACAAATTAAATTTCGTTCAAGTGCAGTTGAAGTCAGCCAATATTATATACTAATTAACCGAATAGTCACAGGGTAATAGAATTCAAGCAATTGCAAGGATGAGCTTATTAGCGATAAGCTAATCATTTAAGGAAACATTTATATGATCACATTTATATGAACAATCACTTTTTCTATTAAGAATAATAATAAAAATTATCTAACTACGTGCCTCTCCTGAATGAACAGTTATATGATCATGCATTGTTCAGAAAGTGAATATATTAATAACTATAATGATGATGCGATTGTTTTAATTTTTCAACTTTTGTTGTTTTAAATTTTTAACGGGGATCTAATTATTTTGCATCTAATCAAAGTACTTTTGAATAGTTAAGTTAGAATTGTTTGTTTTACCCGTGCAATGCACGAGTGTTATACGTGTATATATAATATGTGACTTTTTAGTTAAATCTGATATTTCCTATATGTAATTATGATATTTTCTATATGGCACTTCTTTTTTAACTAAATAAGTATTTTTTATATTTTTCTAAATATACGTGACTTTCTTATTAAGCGTGAGTTTTTTATATGTGACTTTTTTTGTTTTTGCATGTGACAATACATCTGTTTTTAAGAATGTTTTTTTGTTTTTGCATGTGACAATACATGCACATGAGAAGTGCTCATGAAATGTAGTGCATTAGCTTTCAAAAAGTACGTATCCCATTATACTTTAACATTTTTAAGAATCGTTCTTTTTCTTGGAAAACTTCCAATTTCCATTTTAGAAACTTCATTTTCATCGCGAGCTCACTTGATGCATCATCTAACCAATCAAAATGCAGTGGGTCATTTTTACTTGGAACCAGATTCAATTCTACTAGCAGTACCACCGAAGGGGTAAGCATTTCATTCAATACCGCCGAAGTGGTAACATTACTTTTAACACCGCCGAAGCGGCAAACATTCATTCAATACCACCCAAGGCGGCAAGGTTGGGTACGCCGGTCCCCCGTGCCCCATTTTCCACTCACTTTTTTTTTTCATGATATAGAGATACACCCAATATTTTTCTTTTTTTTTTTCCCTCAAAACTTTGGGACACATAATTTTGTAAATACTTTCAATCTTCATAGCAAAACATTCATCTTTTTGAAATCTTGACCATGCATGTTACATGATGAAATAACATGACATGATATGAATAATCATATACCAAACAATATAAGCGTCATTACATAGCATTCACATTTAACAATTAATCATTCATCAACAAGCTAACAACATAGCACATTACCTATACTTCATCCTTCAATATATAATAGACTCAAGGGTAGAGTTTACTTACCTCAAGTCTTTAAGATATTCACTTTTACTGAGTTGAAGGCCTTTAACTGCTTTCAAGATCAATGTGCTACGAATCCTAACATAATCATTTATTAAGTAAGACAGAAAGTTCTCATATCATTCATTTGACTTAAAAAATTCCATGTAATAATTGCATCTAAGCTCACATTCAAACAACTAAGATTTAGCTTTCACAAACTAATAGTGTTGCCATGCTTTAATTAACAAATTCCACATACTTGCTTACACTCTCATACTTTCATTTGACATGCCAATTTATTCTTAAGTTTAAGATATGGTTGAGACACATCTAATTTTATTCATTCATTGCATAAATGGGTTCACATAAGCATTTTATAAAACACTTTATTTGCATAAAGAAAATTAACTCACCATCTTATCTTTCAACATGCACTAAGTTCAACCTTAAAAATTATCTCACAGAAGATTTTATCACACATGAAAGGGCTCATAAAACTAACATATGATATGCCAAACTTATTTACGGGTGAAAGTGGCAGGTGATACAAAAAGTGCCATAAAAACTTCTATAGACCTCCAAATGATGTCATTCCAATTATAAATGATAGCCAACTCGTAGAAGGTCATTTTCCAATTTGATTCACACAAAACAACACTTTCTACTACGAGTTTTGACCGTTCAAAGTCAGGGGCAGAATAGGGTACATCATGCCATATTCATCTAAGCATTTGTTCAAACATGTAATATTCATATCCAATATATTACCCCTTTTTACTCATCTAACATTTTGACCTAAAACATAACATAACATAAACTTTATGTATTTGTATCTAGCTAGTTTCTTGAACTTTTTCTCAAAGAATACAAGTTACATATGAACTAGGCACTAACATTGAAGGGTAAATGAAAAGATTCATAACTTACCTTAGATTGGAAGAGAAAGAGAGCTGATTGAAGAGGAGGGATGAATCAATTCTACATGAATGAGAATAGGGGCTATGGTTGAGAGTGAGGTTAAAATGATTTTTAGCTAAACTTTTGATTTTGACCAATATAGTCCCCCCAATAATGAGTCTTATTTAATTACGCCCAAACTTAGTTTTTTTCTCCCTAAGTCACTTCCAAGATGACATATGGAATTAAATACCTGGTAAATAATATGCATAAAATATATAGTAAAAAAACACATTTGCCTATAAATAAGATTCATTTTAGGCACATTGATCATTACAGTTTCAAAGTCCTTCCACTGTAAAGTCATAAAATGTAAAATTCATTAACAATAATAAACATAATGAAAATAAGAAATTTTGATAATGTATTAAAATTAATTAAATTCACATGATGAGGTAAGGCAAGCACGGTTTTACTCTTTCTTCCCCACTAAAAAAAATTCATCCTTGAAATTATAGCTCACCAAAAAGATGAGGATACTTGTCGCGCATAGCAATCTCGCTCTCCCAAGTAGCTTCCTCAATAGCATGATTCTTCCAAAGGACTTTAACCAATGCTACTTTCTTACTCCTCAATTCTTTCTCCGCCCTCTCTAGAATTTTGACAGGCAACTCTTCATAAGTTAAATCATTATGGAGATCTAATGAGTCGTAACTAAGAACATGAGGAGTGTTTGGAATGTACTTTCTTAGCATTGAGACATGAAGACATTATGTACCCCTGATAGTGCTGGTGGCAATGTAATACGTGTGCTCTTCCGATCTCCAACTCTGTCAAGTATCTCGAAGGGTCCCATATAATGAGGACTCAACTTTCCTTTCTTGCCAAACCTTATAACGCCTTTCACGGGTGCTACTTTCAAGAAAACTTTATCACCAACTGCAAATTCCAATGGCTTCGTCCTCCTATCAGCATAACTCTTTTGCCTACTCTGAGTTATTTTCATCCTTTGCTTGATTTTCTCCATCTTCTCATCTTCTCACAAACAATATTAGGACCTAGTACTTTTCTTTCTCTGACCTCATCCCAATGTACTGGTGATCTACATTTTCTCCCATATAACGTTTCATATGGTGCCATACTAATTGTAGCCTAATAACTACCATTATCGGCAAATTCAACCAAAGGAAGCAATTCCTCAGATGTACCTGGAAAGTCAATAATACAAGCTCTTAGCATATCTTCTAAAGTCTGGATTGTTCTTTCCGATTGTCCATCTGTTTCGAGATGAAAAGCTGTACTAAAGTTCAACTGCGTACCTGTCGTCTTGTGCAAACTCTTCCAAAATGTAGAAGCAAATTTTGGGTCACGATCAGATACAATGGATACAGGAATCCCATGGAGTCTAGCAATTTCTGGCACATAAAGTGCTGCATACTTCCCCATTTTATAAGTGGTCTTTATTGGTGGAAAATATGCTGACTCGATAAGTCGGTCTATAATCACCCAAATAGAACTACAAACATTCCTTGTCTTAGGCAAGCCAAGCACAAAACCCATGCTAACTCGTTCCCGTTTCCACTCTAGAATACTGAGGGGCTGCAAAAGCCCTAAAGTCTTTGATGTTTAGCCTTAACTTGTTGACAAGTAAAACAATACTGTACAAAATCTGCCACATTGCACTCATGCCAATCCACCAAAAGTGTTTTTGCAAATCTCGATACATCTTTTTACTCCCAAGGTGAATTGAATAAGGAGTATTGTGGGTTTCTCTCAAAATTTCTTTCTTCAACTCTCCATTATTAGGGACAACAAGTCTGCTATCATATCGAAGGGTTCCATCATCCATGATAACAAAATTAGAACATTTTCCCTCAGCCGCCTCAGTTCGAAACTTCAATATTAGAGGATCTTCAAGTTGCAAAGACTTAATCCTCTCTAGCAGTGTCAATTTTAAAGTTAGATTGGCGAGGTAGCCTGATTCACCTCAATGAAAAATCTCCAATTCTGCCTTTTGAAGGTCCATTAACAATGGCTTCTGGACAACTTGCAAAGTGGCTACTGACCCTTGACTCTTTCTATTAAGTGCATCAGCAACTACATTAGCCTTCCATGGATGATAATTTATTACACAATCATAATCCTTTACAAGTTCCAACCATCAACGTTGTCTCATATTTTGTTCTTTCTGCGTGAAGAAATATTTGAGACTTTTATGGTCAATGTAGATTTCACACTTCACTCCATACAAATAATGCCTCCAAATCTTAAATGCAAAAACAACTGCAGCTAACTCAAGGTCATGAATAGGATAATTCTTCTCGTACTCTTTTAGCTGCCTTGAGGCATAGGCAATTACCTCGCCATGCTGCATCAAAACACAACCAAGCCCTTTCATTGAAGCATCACTATAAATGACAAATCCTTCATTACCTTCTGGGATTGTTAAAATAGAAGCGGATGTCAACTGCTTCTTTAACTCTTGAAAACTTCTCTCACAATCTGAGCTCCAATGAAATTTCATATTTTTCCCAGTCAACTGGTTCAAAAGTGAGGCAATTTTCGAAAATCCCTCAACAAACCTCCGATAGTAACCAGCTAACCCAAGAAAGCTACGAACTTCACCAACATTGGCCGGTGTTGCCCAATTTTGAACTACTTCAGTCTTACTAGGGTCAACTGCAATGCTTTCTTTCGATACAATATGCCCCAAGAATGGCACTTGATCCAACCGAAACTCACACTTCTTAAATTTGGCGAAAAGTTTCTTTTCACTGAGTATCTGAAGTACTATCCTCAAATGCCTTTCATATTCTTCCTTTGACCGCGAGTAGACTAAAATGTCATCAATGAAAACAATGACAAATTGATCCAAGTACTCCTTAATTATCCAGTTCATCAAATCCATAAACGCTATAGGTACATTAGTCAAGCCAAATGGCATCACAAGAAACTCAAAATGCCTATATCTAGTACAAAATGCAGTCTTTGGGATGTCTTCTTCTCTAATCCTCAATTGATGATAGCCAGATCTCAAATCAATTTTTGAAAAGTAAGAGGCACCACAAAGCTGATCAAATAGATCCTCAATCCTCAGCAGTAGATATTTATTTCTCACTGTGCTCTTCCGATCTCCCTATAGTCTATACATAACCTCATAGAGCCATCTTTCTTCTTCACAAATAGAACAGAAGCACTCCATGGTGAAAAGCTGGGTCGAATGAACCCTTTATCTGTGAGATCTTGGAATTGCTCCTTTAGTTCTTTAAGTTCAGCACGTGCCATACGATAAGGTGCTTTAGACATTAGAACCATTCCCGGGACCAAGTCAATGGCAAACTCGATCTCTCTTTCAGGTGGCAAGCCAGGGGGGATAATCAAGAAACACATCAGGGTATTCCTGAACAATCAAAATTTGTTCAATACTTGACTCTATCTTAGGCACCGAAATCACTGAAGCTATGTAAGCTGTACAACCCTTATTTAACATTTGTCAGACTTTCATTGCTGATATAATCGAAATAGAGGGTTTCACCTTGCTTCCAACCGAACAAAAGTGAGGAGCATTAGGGGGCTCAAATACCACCTTTTTGTTGTGGCAGTCAATGGAAGAATGATATTTGGATAGCCAATCCATTCCTAGTATAACATCGATATCTTGGATGTCCAACATAATGAGATCTCCCCACAACACTTTCTCGTTCACTACTACTGGATAATTTTTTAAAACATGATCCGAATGTAGTAGACACGCTAAATGAGATTTCCATAGGTGAAAGTGGGTCATTCAATTTCTCAACAAAAGCTGGACTAACAAAGGAATGAATATCCCTAGAGTTGAACAACGTAGTAGCTAACTTGTTACATACAAGTACATCTCCTACAAGGTAAAGCATATTTACATGCAGCTTGATCATATTACGTGATAAAAATGCTCAACTTAAATTATGAACTACCTGATACCACTTTCGATGCATCATTAGCCTCCTTCATAAACATTGTGTGAACTCGTGCCTTCGTCGTCTTCTTTTCCTCCTTGCAATCCTTAGCGAAATGACCTGGCTTCCCACAGTTATGGCACACACCCTTGCCCTACAAACATTCGCTGACGTACTCTTTGCCATATTTAGGACAAATCTTCCTTTGTTGCTTGTTTTGATTTTAGCTACTGTTTTGGTCATTTCTTCTCTTTTGTCCACTATTACTCCAACCTTTAGAATTTTCACCTTTGTACTTATGATTAGCTTGCTGAGTTTTGTGCTCTTCCCTGCTCATAAGTTGTGCCCTTTCCACCAATAATGACTTGTTGACCATTTCTCGGTAAGTAGAGAGCTCAAAGGGTGTCACTGTTTGTTTGATTTGTGGCTAAGTCCTTCCTCAAACTGTCTTGCCCTCCTAGTTTCTGTTGCCACTAAGTCTGGAGCAAATTTAGCCAGATGAGCAAATTCAGCTTCATATTCCGCCACTAATTGATTTCCTTGCACTAATCTTATGAATTCTAACTTCTTTTGCTGGCGGAAGCTTTGTGGAAAATATTTGTCATTGAAAGCCGCAGCAAACATATCCCAAGCAAAAAGATTCATATCATTTTCATATTGGCGTTGCACAATCAACCACCAATCATATGCATCACCCTGGAGCATGTGTACGGAAAGCTTAACCTTTTCATCATCAATGCGATTCAAAACCGAGAATGTCTTTTAAATTTTAGTGAGCCACTTTTCAGCCTCCAATAGATTAGTACTTCCAGCGAAGGATAGAGACAACTTCTTAAACTCTGTAATTTTCCCAAATTGTTGTGGCTGATTCCTCCTAGGCTGACTAGCTTGTCCAAGAGTAGTCACTGCCTCCATAAAAGCCTCCATAGTCATCAGAGTACCTTGTGTAGCAGTATTAGTTCCTAGTCCACCCGTTTGAGCGGAAGTTGTATCTTCATGTTGGTTTTGGGGATGTTTAGGATGAACCATCACTAAACGTAGGAAAGTATTACATATAAGAAACATACAATGCTAACATGAAATAACCATAACATATGTGCAATATTGAACACGTCACATTCACTATCAAAGGAAGTATCCATTAGCTTATACAAAAAATTTACCTGGTGAGATGATGGAGGAAGATAAACTTGGAGCATGACTCAGCACACATCTATACTTCAAATAAGATTTCAAAAGCCTACAGAGTCACTTTTAGAACTCTTTGCTCTGATACCAATAAAATGTAACACCTCAAGTCTAGCAATAGTAGACTTAGAAATGATAACCTTCATGTAACTTTAAAAATGCGAAATAATAGATCTTTTTCATTTGTCTAGAAAATTCTATATAAATTTTGGTAGAATCTCTCCTATAAATAAGACATAGCCGAGCTATAGGAGAAACTCAAACAACAAAATAAATTCAACATACAATGACCACCAACTATCAAATCCTCAGATCACCCATTATGAACTCTTCCACAGTTAAACATAAAACAATTTCAAAGTTTACATAGTTGGAAGACTAGTAAATTCAAGTTTAAAATAATTAACAAGTAACTTCTCAAAACACGTAGAGTATATCAAAACTCCACTAAAAGTGGGATAACTGATAGGAGAACAAAATAATTCGATTCAAAGTTTAAAATAAGTCTTTCTATAGCTAGACAAGCTAGAAAGAGTATTATCTCGCAACTGAGTCCTCCACCAAGTGAACTTCCCGAGCCATCAATTCTTATTACCTATAAGGTGGGAAAGAATAGGGGCGAGCTAACGCCCAATAAATAAACTCCATGCACATGAGAAGTGCTCATGAAATGTGGTGCATTTACTTTTGAAAAGTACGTATCCCATTATACTTTAACATTTTTAAGAATCGTTCTTTTCCTCTGAAAACTTTCAATTTCCATTCTAGAAACTTCATTTTATCGCAAGCTCACTTGATGTATCATCTAACCAATCAAAATGTAGTAGGTCATTCTTATTTGGAATCAGATTCAATTCTACTGGCAGTACCACTGAAGCGGTAAACATTTCATTCAATACCGCCGAAACGGTAACATTACTTTTAACACCGCTGAAGCAGTAAACATTCATTCAATGCCACCCAAGGCGGCAAGGTCTGGTATGCCGATCCCCCACGCCCCATTTCCCACTCACTTTTTTTTCATGATATAGAGATACACCTATTCTTTTTCTCTTTTTTTTTTTTCCAAAACTTTGGCATACATAATTTAAATACTTTCAATCTTCACACATTCATCTTTTTGAAATCATGACCATGCATGTCACATGATGATATGACATGACATGAATAATCATATACCCAACAATGTATCATTCTGCATAACATTCACATTTAACAATTAATTATTCATCAACAAGCTAACAACATAGCACATTACCTATACGTCATCCTTTAGCATACTCAAGGGTGGAGTTTACATACCTCAAGTCTTTAAGATATTCACTTTTACCGAGTGGAAGGCCTTTAACTGCTTTCAAGATCAATGTGCTACAAATCCTAACGTAATCATTCACTAAGTAAGACACAAAGTACTCATATCATTCCTTTGACTTAAAAAATCCATGTAATAATTGCATCTTAGCTCACATTCAAGCAACTAAGATTTAGCTCTCATAAACCAATAGCATTGCCATGCTAACTTTTAATTAACAAAGTCCACATACTTGCTTACAATCTTATACTTTCATTTCATATGCCAATTTATTCTTAAGTTTATGCTATGGTTAAGACACATCTAATTTTATCACCTTCATTCAATGCAAAAAAGGGTTCATATAGGCATTTTATCAGACACTTTATTTGCATAATGAAAATTAACTCATCCTCTTATCTTTCAACATGCATCTAAGTTCAACCTTAAAAATTATCCCAGAAAAGATTTTATCACACACAAAAAGACTCATAAAACTAACATATGATATGCCAAACTTATTCTCGCTTAAAACTGGTAGCTGATACAAAAAGTGCCATAAAAACTTGTTCAGACCTCCAAATGATGTCATTCCAATTTTAAATGATAGCTAACTCATAGAAGGTCATTTTCTAATTTTAGTCACACAAAATCACACTGTCTACTATAAGTTATGACCATTCAAAGTCGGGGGGCAGAATAGGGTACATCATGCCAAATCCGATCTCAAACGTTTGTTCAAACATGTAATATTCATTTCCAATATATTACCCCTTTTTACTCATCAAACAACACTCATTTTGACAGAAAACATAACATAACATAAATTTTATGTATTTGCATATAGCTAGTTTCTTGAACTTTTTCTCAAGGAATACAAGCTACCTATGAATTAGGCACTAATATTGAAGGGTAAAATGAAAAGATTCATAACTTACCTTAGATTTTGGGGGGAGAGAGAGAGAGAGAGAGAGAGAGAGAGAGAGAGAGAGCTAAATGAAGAGGAGGGATGAATCAATTCTACATGAATGAGAATGGGGTTAAGGGTTGAGAGTGAGGTTACAAGGATTTTTAGCTAAACTTTTGATTTTGACCAATATAGTCCCCCAATAATGAGTCTTTTAACTTAGTTTATTTCTTCCCAAGTCCATCCCAAGATGACATATACAATTAAATACATGGTAATGGTAAATAATGTACATAAAATATATACTGAAAAAAAAACACATTTGCACATTAATAAGATTTTTAGGCACATCGATCATTATAACTTCAAAGTCCTTCCACTACAAAACTGTAAAAAGTAAAATTCATTATCAATAATAAACATAATTAAAATAATTAACTTTTGACAACGTATTAAAATTAATTAAATTCACAAGATGAGGTAAGGTAAGCACGGCGTTACAATTTCAAAACACATGCTCTGGATAATCATCGTCAACGTCTTTATTTCCAGTAAGTATGCCTCTCTTTCCCACACTCTACAATTTGATCTTTTATAATTGCCCCTACGATACCATCCTTGGTAGAAAATCTCTGTTAGTTTGGTAGAAATCTTGGTCAGACTTTCTACTTTATTCCAAAATTTCTAATCTTAATTGCTTCCAACTTCTTCTTTTGCTAATTATTTTGTACATTGAGATCCTAGATTACTTGAATGCTGAAATTTTATTCCTCTATCATAGCACCTGTTAACTTGTCCAACAAACAATTGTTTTAGATATGTCGTCTTCTTCTCCGGCAACACCACAACTGTCATTGTTGGGTTCCATGAGCTGACGATTGAAGGGGTTGGATTTGGGAAAGAAGCATCATGCGGATATTTTTGAGTAATCTTTGCCTATGTAACAATTATTTATGAGGATTTTGGAATATTAATTACCTTATTTGTAGTTCATACATAGTCCAATGTCTTTTAAATTTGAATCTTGCAGAAAATTTCATGGATGAGACAAACCAAAGACTTGACTATGTAAGAATTAGATATATATTGAATTAGCTGTGAAATAATGGTGGTAGAGAGAATGTATGTTCCAAGCTAGCCATTGTATGATTTTGCTTCTCTAAAATAGCCTCCACCTAAAATGAAAATTTTGTTCTAGCCACGCATTATTTTAATAGGTTCTTTTATTGAAGTTGTACCTTATAATTTTAGAATGGCAAGAATTTCATTCATTCTAATAACCAAATCTTTGTTTGATTCTTATTTTCTTAACTCGAAAGATATACTTATTTCTGATATGGCTTCTTTGTGTTTATATTAGTTTTGATTTCTCTTAATCTCAGACAACAAAATCAACTTCTCAAGAGAGGAGAAAACGATAATCAAGATAGGTCTTGCTCATCATAGCACAGTGATTATTCTGAGGCAATCAAAGGGTGAAATTACAAGACCAGTTTATGTATTCCAATTCGGTTGATTTTGGACAGAGCCGTTTCAACTTGAGTTCACTTCTACCATTGGCATCTCGGTAGCGTTAGATAGGGGGATAATAGCGCATTAAATAATGTTGATGTGAGTTCAGAATTCTTCAGTTGTCAAGTATTAAGGTAGACTCAAATTACTTCTTTTCTTTTCTTCATGTATAAGCATTCGTCATGAGAAAACAAGGATTGCCAACATTGAACAAACTAAAAATCTTTTTAATGAATCTAAAGTCCTGAATTTTTTATAATAAATAAAAGAAAGCCAGAGGTGAGATAGAGATTGGAGGCACCGATGTCCCTACATTTTTAACACAATGGGTGTATTTGGACAGCACGCAAAAGGTGAGATATAGACTGTAGGCACCGATATGCCCCATATTTTTTAACACAATGGGTGTATTTGCATAGCACGAATGGATTAAGTGTCCAGTACTAGGAGTATTTGGCGAAGTTCTTTTTTGATTGGAACAAACCTTGGTTTTTGTCTTTTGCATTTTCTCTTTTCTCCTATGAACATTTTTCTTTTATCCTCTTTATGCATATAATTTAAGCTGCATATATTTAGTTATTGTTATCTTTATTTTCTGTTTTGGATTCACTACTAAAAAACTGCTTGCCCCAAATTCCGTCGCTAATGGTCATCACCTACGGTATACCCACCGTCAAAAACACTATCAGTGACGGTCGCGTCGCTGATGCGTTCCAATGGAATTTAGTGTCCGTCGGAAATTTGCAATGGAAATATCTGTCGGAAACGTTTCCGACGGCCATTTCCGTCGGAAATTTACAGCTGAACAATCAACCCATCGCAGAGTTTCCGAAGGAAGTGCTAACGTCAGAAATTTCTGATGGACAGCTGGAAAATTTTTTAATTCAAAATTAATTGAATTAACTTGACCCATTAGCTCGTTTTGACCACCCGGGCACGCTCCACCCGCGTGGAATTAATTCCTGCATGAGAATTGCAAAGCTGGGTTTCGACCCCATGAACCCCAACTGCTAGGCTAGGTCACGATTTTGTTAAAACTTTGGCTCAATATATATATATATATATATATACATACACACTATATTCAAGCAATTTTGCCAATCTAAAAATAATGAATTTTCCTCTCTAAACATTGAACTTTTATTAATTTAATTTTTATTTATATTTAAATATATGTTATACTTTAAATTTTACTTGCTTGTGTCAATTAATGTAATTTTTTTCACTTGTTTTCTAGATTATAATATTCATTGTTTTAGTAAAAACTAAAAATTTTAAAAATGCTCTATGTAAAATCTGTTTTGATTACTAAAATTGTGATTTATATGATTTTTTTAAAATACCAGTAACTAATAAAGAATTATTTACAACCGTTGTTTTAAACTTTAACCACCAAATAACTGAATAAAAATCTTCATCAATTACTCTAAAGTATTTCTTTTTTTATATTTTATTGGATAAATCACATATATTACCGTTACAAAATTTGTTTCATATTATATATGTATATATATATATTTTGATAAATAGATTGTCGAACATTATTTGAGTACATGTAGTTAGTCTATATAAGACAGTTTTATGATCATGTGCGAAACGAGCACGCCGTATATGTATCTAACAATATAGTTGGAGAGGACGCTTACTATTCATATACCACCATTCTGAATCACGTACATACAACTGTCGTTGTTCACCTTCAATTAATAAGTCAAAATATAAATCATTTTCTACTCTATATCTATGATTATTGACTATTAGTAACACATCTAATTGATTTTTAAATTTTGAATGTATTTTATTTTTTACTATGCCGGTTTGATATATCTAATATATTTTTAGTAGTAACATTTTGCACATTAAAACTTTATTTGATAAACATATATTTATGATTTTCCCACCTATTTACATGACATATGAGCAAACAAATAATAATAATGCTATTAAAACTTGAACTAAAAATTTTAAAAATTCACATTTTCTATTCTTTGATTTAGTGTAAATTCATTTCTTTAGGAAGTAGTAGCTAAGAAACAAATAATTTAAGGAATTATTATATTTAGTAATAATGTAGAAAATTTGAAAACAAGCTAATGCATCAAACATAATAAAACTCATATTTAGTCATTATACATAAAAAAATAAATAAATGACTAAATAAAATGCTCTTCCTCCTAACATGCCAAACATGAAATTTTTAACTATTTGATCCTAACATACATAGTCGACCATATAGGAAAAAAACTTTATATTTGGCCAATTATTTTAAAAAAGTATCATCACATAAGATTCTATATCTTACTGTTTCCTTGATTATATCATCAAAATGTAAGAACTATAAAAAATCTATATGGCATATTTATTAAGTTGTAATAAATTTATTATATAAGCTTGGAAATAGAAATTTGTTTATTATCCGTATTATAAATAAGATCCTAATAATAAACTAAAAGGGATGAGATTTAGAGCAAACAATTTAAAAGAAGCATGATAAACGAAATGAATAGTGGAAACTTTCCATGTTAACCCCATGGGACCATACAAAATTAGCAGGAAAATTTATTTTAAAAAAATATAGCTACAAAAATTCATGACTTTGCATGAGAATTTGTATAATCCAAGGTTTGTCTTTCATCCATGATTAAAGGTTCACATCTTACACAGCATCAAAAGAATCATATATCAAATTTGAGAAAAATATCCAACAAATTTCAAGTGGACTCTACACTTCATGAATAGCACAAGCAATGAACAAACATCGACTTGATTTCCAAATATATATATATATATATATATTCTCTGAAGTCAATCAAATTCCAATCTAGATATATAGAAATAATTTGAGCAAAAAGAATCTTATACCAATTACCAATGCAAAGACGAAAAAAATGATACATGATTTCACCTTCTATGGATAAGCTAAGGACGAATTTTTGATCCAAAATGAAAGTTTACAATTTTTGAATAAGTTTATGAAGAATTGTTGATCCAAAAGGAAAAGTTGTCAATTTTTAAAAACAAAATGTAGGGGAGATTAAATAGAATAAGTAAATTACTTTGTAAAAAGAAAAAGAGAGAGGGGTACTGCGAGAGTCACCAATTGCATTTAAGAGGAAAACTTCTGCAAAGAGACCTTATTCTTGCTCTTCCGATCTGATAGATTATAAAGGAGAAAAAATTTCAAGAACTACAAATGGAATTAAAAATATTTTTCTGAAAAATATTTTTCAAATTAATTGAAAAGTAGGTCCTTCAGAAATTTCCAATATAAAGGAAACAATTTCCGACGGAAAGAATTGCGCCGTCAGAAATTTCCACCGGAAAGAATCGTGTCATCAAGACATTTACGACGGACTGGATGTGCCGTACGAAATTTCTGACGCAGAGACATGGACCGTCAGAAATTTCCGACGAAGTTGCCTTTCCGTCGGAAAGTTTCTGATGGCTGAGGTTATGTTGGAAATTCCATACGGGAAAACAGTCCGTCGGAAATTTTTGATTGCATTTGTCCTTTCATCAGAAATGTTCCGACGGAACAGTAATTCCGTAAGAAACTTCCGACGGCACGTCGCTTTCCTTTAGAAATTTCTGACAGAAAAACTATCCGATGGAAATTTCCGACGAAATCTTGTCTGTCTGGAAGTTGGACGGTTCCGTTGGAAAATTTTTGTCACTGAAGGGCCTATTTTTAGTAGTGATTCTTCCTCTGTAAGTATTTACTCTAGTTTCTTATATATTTTCATCAGTAGTTAATTAATAAATTTGATTGTCATTTTTGTAAATGTTTATTTTATATATTTATATAGGTCGCAATCCATTTCAATAAGCAAGGTTCTTGGATTAATTTGAAGTTCTATATAATAGAAAAAGTCCATACCCAAGTGCCATCTCAACATGTATGTGTTCAAGTGTTAGCTATCTCATTTTGTAAGCTTATCTATTCCCGCATGTTATTGTTGTATGGGTTGCAGCTAAAGTATTTTTGCACTTGTAAGATTTACGTTTATATATTCCTTCGCCTATGTAATAGTAAAAAAGTTGGCTACAAGCATTACTAAGATGGTGACTAAATGTAAATCCTCGAGGCGCACATCAACAATGGTTGAGAACTATTAGCAGCAATATGGCCTTGGAAGATGATTTTCTTGAATCCTACTTAAATGGTAACTTAGAACTATTTTATTGGAAGCAAACTTTGAAGATTGCGATCATTTTTGTATGACCCAAATTTTTTAGTAAATAATCTTATGTTTATCAGCGAAAGAACTTCTAAATGGCTGGCTAGCAAATTCTGGTTATAGGATTAATCTCCAGTTTTATACATATGGAAGAAAGGTTATACAATTGTGTCAATTGATGAGCTCAAACCTCTCAGTATTAAATGTATTCAGATGAGGAGGTCATTGGTATAAATTAGTTATGCAACAAATGATTGGTTTGGGTTGTGGGTTCTAAATGATATTTATGTGATAATGCGATTCATATGTAGATGTTAAATATATTGCTTAAGAAAAAGAAAAAAAAAACATCAATCTCTTTGCTTCCTACCAATAGCTAAATTTATATAATATAATTCACGTCATGAATCTTGCCCGCTACAATGAAACCCGATAATAACCCGTTCCAGAAATTGTTTATAAGTATATTTATTAGTTTACAATAAATTGTGACCATATCAAGGATACTACCACAAATATTGCACGGGTGTTGTTGCACCCCAAAATACGGGTCAACGCTAAAGATAGTCAAGTCAAGAATCAACGGGTTAACAAGTCAAAGTACACAAGGGATTGAGGACTAGAACGAGCCAAGATAATCATGAAGGTCCATTTCCATCATTTTACCAAAGAAGTCCTCTAAATAATAAACAAGTACAAAATAAAAGGATTGGATGGCAATTACCCAAGACTTAATGACTAAGGAAAGATTGTCAACCAAGTAGGGGCCATTTTGAGGCACTTCCCCGTGAAACCCTATATATATCTCTCTCTCTCTCCTTTTGAATGATAAAAAGGGAAGAATCTCTTTCTCTGGGATCTTTTTTCTCTCTCCAAATCTTTCTCTCCGATAATTCTATGGAACTCTCAAAAAATAGCAAAAAAAACTTAAACCTTTTGGCTCATCATCCTTGGAAAAACATTTTATTCAAGGTGGAGATGATGATACGCCGCATATGGGTTTGATCCAGTCAAAAGCACTCTCAAAAGTTCTATACAAACCTAACTCGATTTCGTTATTTATCATCTTCTTTGTTTGTTGACTCGAATGGCAAATTTTAACATCAACAAAATGGCACCATCTATGGGAATCAACACAAAAATCCTACCAATTTCTCAAAACTTCAAGTATAACTAATGCTATGTCAGACAAAAATAGAGTTGCTGCACATAATTAAGGTTTGAGCACTTGGGTGAAAAGAAAATATTCAGCCATAAATGCAAACCCGTCGATCACCGTTCATAGTTTATTACTATTATGTGCTTAAAGTGGGCCGTCCTAGAAAGTTATTTTTGCTTATGGGATAAAACAGAATCTCACTTCTAAATGTGCACAAGCTGCTGGAAAGTGGAAGAGAAAGAATGATTAATTGTGCTTTACTTGAATCATTTCTTTTGGGAAAGAAATTAATGGTTGCTGGTACTCATAAAGAAAAGAGAGAAATTTTTCTCTATTGATAGAAAACTGAACGGCCGAAAGTTGCCGGAAATAAACCGGAACAAACAGTTTAGGCTTCAATTACAAGCTCTATTTCCAACCAAACTATACAGTTACGGTGAGGAAAGAGCAAAAAAATTCTAGAAATGGTTCCATTCCTAGAGGTCAGCCCCAACCTCACGTGCCAAGAGAAAAGCTTTCAAGACCTAGGCTCGAAAAGCTTTCAAGACCCAAGCTCTCAAAGTTGCAGCGGACACCAATTGTATTTGATTGATGTTGTAAAAAATAGTATCCCTCAATGCTAGAATACGGGAACCTGAAGGCTAGCTAATGAGGTCATTAGCTTTTGAGGTCAGCTTCTGAGGTCAAGGACCTGAAGGCAAGACAATGAGGTTGTCAGCTCCCACGGATAGCTCCTTAGGTCAAGGACATAAAGGTTAGCTCCTGAGGTTGAGAATGTGAAGGCCAACTAATGAGGTCATCAGCTCTCGAGGTCAGCTCCTTAGGTTAGGGACCTGAAGGTCAGCTCCCAAGGTCAGCTCCTAAAGTCGAGGACCTGAAGGTTAGCTTCTGAGGTCAAGGACCTGAAGGTTAACTCCTGAGATTGAGGACCTAAAGGCCAACTAATGGATAGTCCAAGTACTACAAGTACCATTGGAGAATGGGTCAAGACGCAGACGAATGCAGGCATCTAAAGCGAGAGATCGAGAAGCTAATCGAACGGGAGTACCTAAGCGAACACAGAGCAAATCGCCAAGGGCAGATGGACAAGCTCGTTCCCATATAAATCCCAATGCCCAAGTCCCACAAAACCAACCTCTAGCCAAGATCTGCTTACTCATTGGTGGAAATCATGGCATGGAGGGTTCTACGAGGCGAGGTCTCGTGAGAGAAGCCCGGAATTGCTATCATTTGCTGACGGCACAACCCCCGTCACTTGCCTATGGTGTGTTACATCCCTACACAGACGCTCTGATCATCACTCTGCTGGCGACGGGAGTCAAAATTTACAAAACCTTGGTAGATAACGGCAACACTGTAAACAACATCTACCAGAGGACCTTTCAACAGATGAAGATAGACCTGGAAAATCTAAGGCCTTATAAAGCCAGGCTTCAGAGCTTTACTGGAGGTTAGCTCCTGAGTTCATTAGCTCCTGAGGACTAGGATCTGAAGACCAGCTCATAAGGTCAGGGACTTGAAAGTCAGCTCTCGAGGTTAGTTCCTTAGGTGAAGGACCTAAATGTTAGCCCCTCATCAGGTCGACGACCTGAAAGTCAGCTCTCGAGGTCTGCTCCTAAGGTCAAGGACCTGAAAGTTAGCTCCTGAGGTCAGCTCCTAAGGTTGAGAACCTGAAACTTAGCTCCCGAGGTTAGCTCAAAAGGTCGTTCCTGAGGTCGAGGACCTGAAAG